>JAHIAM010002196.1:0-25864 GCA_021605205.1 Aegilops longissima | reverse complement strand
CTTTTGTCCGCTTGGGTCGGCCTGGCGACACAAACGCCCAAATAGGTGTTGGCTCTACCATGATGCGCCTAACGCCGACCCGATACACGCCGGCGCCTAAAAAAGTATTGCAAGTATTTTAAAATAAAATACATGCATTTAATTAAATGATAAAGCCGCCACGGCGTCGGGCGAAGTCCACATTACATTAATTAAACACTAAAACTAGATGACGCGCTGCCCTAGGGCGCCTCGGGCGGCGCGGCGCTCTGCCGACCGTGAGGTCGATCAACGCGGGCGCAGGCCGCCTGGGGAACGCCTGTTTGAGGGGTGGCGATGTCGGGCTGTGCCGCCGCTCGCTCGGGCTCGGCGCTGGGCTTCTTCGCGCTCAAGGCCGAAAGCATCCGCAGCGCCGCCCGCCGGCCTCGCCAAATTAACGCGGCGCCAGTGGTCGAGGTAGGCCGCCTCGCTTCTTTGCCGCTTCGAGCAGATCAAGGAGCGGCCGATTTCACTCGCGCACTATCCGATCCAGAGAAGGCCGAGGTAGGCCAGCCTCCACCGGCTTTGGGCGAGGACGGCCACCGCGGCGCGATTACGCCGCTCATGGCGAGAGAGGGCTATGGTCCCGCCATGGCAGCCTCGAAGCCGCCTCATCCGCCTCCACCGCCCTCCTCCTCCTCTTCTCCCATTGCCACCGGTAGGCGGCCTTGGCCTTGGTCTCGCTAGACGACGAGCGCGCAAGGAGGCAGGTTATGGTCGACGCCACGACGACGAGCTGCCGCCGCCTCCTCATGCTTGAAGGCGAACCATCGAGCCCGCTTGGGCGAAGTCGACGGCGGCGCGGTTCGGCCGCCGCTTCCGAGATCGCGAACGCCCACCGGCGCGCAGACTCCTCCGCATGGGCTCTCGCCAGTCTGTGGCGCTGCTGCACTTGGATCCTCTCCGATCCAAATGCCACCGCGCGCAGCGCCACGTTAGTACGGCAGAGGCATCGCTGGTGGTGCGGTGCCATTTGGCCTCGGTGTAATGGCACGTTGATGCGCGCCTCTATGGGGGAGTGTGCGCCGCGTGAGGGCGGGAGGGAGGGAATGGCGCGGGGCCTTTCTTCGCGCTCGCTGCCGATGCCGGAGAAGAAGCCCATGTCAAGGCGGTGGCTAGGGTTGTTGCCATGTAAAGGGGTGGCCACATGGGGACGGGGCGCAGTGGTAGTGGATGAGGACGGCCCACCGCACGCCTGCTTAAAAAGGACGACCGCCGCCCCTCGACATCGTGGCCCAAGGTGGGCGGTCGCTATAAATTATGTCGACCGTCGAGGTTGGACGGCCGCTAGGTGGGGACGCGGTCGGCGGCGAGAGAGGCGCAGGGCGCTGGCGCGGCTCCTGGTTCGCCTGACGCATTCCATGCGCAATTTTGGGCTCTGAAATGGGTCGGCGAGGACGCCGCGCGGACACGATTTGAGTTTGGTCGCGCGTTAGGTCACGCCAAAGGCACACCTGCGCTAATGTCATGGATCCCGTGAGCGATACTAGATTACATTGATCTCCGCACAAGGACCCAAACACTCATATGCTCGACTTCAAGTTGACACCGCCAAAGTCACATGTCACTCATTTCATCCAAGAGGAGAAATGGAAATTTGAAACGGCCGAGAGATCAAGAAATCGCAGATGTAGCCGAGAAGTCAGCAGAAGAAAACGTTGTCAAGATGACAACCAAGAACTTATCAAGATGCAAGGTACATCAAAGCCCTCAAATACAAATTTGACTTATTATGCTGATTGGCAAGGAGCCAAAGTCGATTCGCTAACCCGACGAAGAAGTTCACCAATGTTGCTGCCCCAACACAACATGAAATTCCTCAGCCGAGCCTCACCAGCCGATCGAAGAACATGCCAAGACCACTGATGACGCTCAAAGGTCAAGACAATGCCGCCTGTGGCTGATGATCCCATTCCAACGGCCAAGAAATTGCCAGTGGCATCCACTAGTGGTGCGCTCAAGAAACTGAACAAGTTAGGGCAAGTCAGATCGCCATACCGAGGAAAATCAACCAGATTTCTCAGCTCCTCCGCGCCAACACTAACTCCAGCTTCTTCCATCTCGCATCCGATGAAGAAGACCAAGGCTGCGAATCTAGCTGCAAGTGAAGAAACGAAAGCATCGCTAAGGCCAAATTCTTCTACGCGAAGAAAATGAAGCCAATGACCAGCTCCTTTGAAAATCCTATTGATGCTGTTCCAATTTCTCAATTCCATCAAAGGACCTTGTTCCTTTGGGTGAAGATTATGAGATCCCAAGCGGATCTCGATGAAGAAGATCATTCTGCCGCTTCGTCAGAGCAAATTGATGAAGAAATTGAAGTGGAAGCTATCCTTCAACTCCAATCATTTCTCGCCTATGCCTCCACACACCAAGAGGCCGGTGTTGAGGAAATTGAAGAAGATGTGGACACCGGAAGCACAACGCCAAGATGAACGATGACTTTGGGAAAGTCAAGATCCAAATTCTCCACTCTTCACCCCAATTCAACAGATTCCTCGATCCTGTGCTCCAACAGCTCACATGGGCTCAAGAAACTCATCCCACTTCATCCGTCCATGAAGACATTCCAGCCACTAGCGCGATGAACTCCTGCTGCCGATCCTCGATCGCACTCAGAGGAACAAGAAATTCTCACCAAGAACCCGAGATTGCGATTTCCATAGGTCGTGATGCAACTCATCGACACTCCACCGCCAAAGCCAAAGAATCCTTCTCAACAAAGCAAAAGTTCAAGGTCAAGATTTCTTCGGCGAGCACGTATTCTTCACTGACATAATCCATATGATTACGCCAGATAAGGAAGAGGCGCTTCGACTGCCACCAAGCCAATTTCTATTCCTCAATGCTCTTCAACAAAGACAAAGTCTTCGATCATGCACATATTCCTCATGTGGATATGGAGTCTCCGCCGAGCTCGAGCCACCTCACCGTTCTTCACGATGCGTGACTTCAATTTCTGACCGATATCTGTGGATTGGAATGAAGAACTCATTCTTCAATTCTATGCAACGCTGCACATCACCGGAGACGCCAAGACGTGAACTCATGGGTGTTAGATCGATGTCCGAAAATACTCACTACAAGGCACCAAAGAATCTGAATTGCTTCGTGCCCTACCACTCGAGCCCTCCCTTGATGGTGCTCGTTGTATCTACAACGAACTCGAGCTTTCAAATCACTATATGCAAGTGCCGATGAAGCCTTTGAAGCTGTGGCAGGCCCTAAGAACCAAATTCCTCGTCAAGGAATTATTGTATGTGCCTCGGATCGCTATCGGATTCTCGACGAAGACAATGAGTCCTATCAAAGGCCACGACTCAAATGATGAAGAAGTCGTTGGCATCATGAAGAATATGCTTTTCAATATCATTCATGGCGTTCCGGCCAACTTCCATGATTTCTTCATGAGGACTCGCAAACATTGCTATGTCACCATTTGAGCTGAAGCCTTATGCACCTTGGATTATGAGATTCATCAGACAAGGTCTTCACTCAATTACAAGGCTGATACTCAACCACCGCAGCTACTTACCACCGATTGAAGTCCTCAAACGGACATTTACCTCACCGATGACAAGGGCAAGGCAACTCAGGATCGATGAAGGCACTCGCCCATTGATGGTCAATTTCGCAAAGTCTGCATCCTACTCCACCAATGATGACTCGCCACACATGACTCGCCGCAAATACCTCGGATAAGCAAAGTCCTCAAGCCACAAAGACCTGTGGTGATGATCGATCGTGAGTTACTCCTCGCCTTCATCGGAAGGTTGATCGCAATCATAAATGGGTCAAGCGTCGCTTTGGTTCAATTCTTCACAACATGACCTCAACACACAATGCAGTTGAAGAAAACCACTACTACCTCCATGAAACCTTCAAACGCACTGGCTGTTCTTTCAAATGTCTACAACGGAAGAACCGACGACAATGGGTCTCAAGGAAGAATTTGACTGGTCCGCACCTCCTCCAAGAAATACAAGAAGGTCAAAGTTCCTTCCTTGGTGGCTAGCTCCTATTCTTCATCGCGAGACACCGATGAAAATGAAGACTTGGGCGACACCGCGGCAGGCCCTACTACAACAACCGACCCCTAACAACGCCAAGCTCCTTCTTCAACTTGAAATTCTTCAGCGTTAGTCCTCGCTTTCGATCCTTTTGGTCATTCGATGACAAAGGGGAGAAATTTGAGTTAGTCTTCAAGCGGGTCTATTATATGGGCATTTTTGTTAAGTTACAACTCTCGCTCTTCCAAACTTTTATTGATCGAGTTGTAATCTTAAACCCGATGGTGCTTTGATACTTTTGATGCAATTTGTGCTTTGATACTCTTGATGCGTTATTCCTCATTAATGTTATCGCACGCATGCTGAATTTCATCAAGCACCATATTTCATCATGCATTTCAAATTCTTCATATTATATGTCAAATGTGTATGAATTACAAGATATAGGGGAGATCTCCATGATTCAACTCTTCAAATGTGCATTGCCTCAAAAGCAAATTCCTCACTATGCACATATTCGGGGAGTTCTTCTATATCTTGCAATCAAATTCCTCAATATCGATAGTTACAATGCATATGTTTATACCCGTTTGAAACTTAACCTATATTGTCATCAATCACCAAAAAGGGGGAGATTGTAAGTGCATCTAGTGCCCCTTAGTGATTTTGGTGTATTGAAGACTTATAGGTTAAGGGACTAATGTGTTTATGAGTGTACACAGGTCTATAAGTCTATGAGGAGTTTGATATTTACAGAGAAAGTCGACCCCTAAAAATGAAGTTCTTCGACTGAAGACTTTGACATTCTGAAGACTTTCTGAAGACTTTGAAGGTGAAGAAATTGGTGTGACCTTGAAGACTTTGTATTCACTTGAGGAACATGAAGCGTGAAGACTTTTGTGTTCGTAGTTTCGTTTTCTCTTTGTTGAGTCATAGGAAACACCGTACTGTTAAAGGGGGTCGAGGAAATACTAAGGAAAAATTTCCATGTGATGCTCAATTCAAAATCCTACACCTACCAATCCCTTCGAGTGAAGACTTTGGAAATCTCATACAGCTCAGTCAATTTCTTTAGTGATAGAGACGAAGTTCTTCTGGCCGCTGAGGAATTTGTTCTGACTGAGGAGTTTGGAATTCGCCAGTGCGGATTTCCTACACAGTGAGGAACATGATAGCCCTGAGGAATTTGAAAGTCAAATTTCCGACCGTTCTTTGTCTTCTTGCCACTGTCCCAAAATATCTTATCCACCTAACGGTCATATCATTGAAGGGCATTTATGTCTTATCATGTCAGGCTGCTCCTAGGCTATAAAGAGCCGCCTCACAACCACTAGCTGGTTGGATGCTCCGAGAGAACTTGACACTTGTCATTTGAGAGCAACCCATCCTCCGAGGACTTTGAGCGAAAATCATCGAGTGAGGAAAACCCAAAACCAAACCCCTACAAACCCAAAGTGATTGAGCATCATCAAGAGATTGATCATGCGGATCCGACGCTTGTTACCTTTGAAGACTGTGCTTCTTCCAGACGGTTAGGCGTCATGGTCTAGAGCATCCAAGAGGAATTGTGGATTGCCGAGTGACCAAGTCTGTGAAGGTTTGGAAGTCGCTCAAGACTTACCACGAGTGATTGGACGAGGTCCTGTGACCTTAGTTCAAGGAGAATACGGTGAGGACTTGGTGTCCTGAGCTGCGTGCTCGCCGATCGGGTGTCCGGATCTGTGTTCTCGAGTTTAAATACTCACCGCCCAACCAGACGTATAACCGAGACAGCGAGCTTGGAACTGGTCTACCAAATCATTGTCTTCACCAACCTAATGGTTCTATTTCCTCAACCCTTTCATTTCCTCATTATTGTGTTGAGTGTTCTTTCATATCTGTGTTTGAAGACTTTGATCAAGACTTTCTCAATTTCCTTAGTTCAATTTCTTCACCTGTTGTCTTCATCTTGTGCTATCCTCGTGTTTACGCTTTCTCATACTCTTGATTGTCTTCATTTCATCATGATGACCATGTCCGCATTCTCTTATGCTTACTCGAGTACTTATTCATTGCAAGTAGTTCTTCACTTAGGAATTTCCTCACCAGCAAATTCCTCATTGAAGAATTCATAAAATCGCCTATTCACCCCCCTCTAGTCGATATAACGACTTTCAATTGGTATCGAGCAAGGTACTCCCTTGTTACGTGTGATTTTAGTTTAACCACCGGAGTTTTAGTTATGTCGACCGCAGGTATGATCAAGGTCTCAGCTGGGTGTCCTACCTTTGATGGGACGGACTACCCTCTTATCGAAGAACAAGATGCGAATGCATCTTGAGGCAATTGACAACGATCTCGGTATGTTGTGGAAAATGGTGTTCCTCACCACACCTTCTCCGAATGTTGCTGATGTGAAGAGATTCAAGCAACTCGATTCTCAAGCGAAGAATATCATATGTGGCCATCTGAGCAAAGGACAATATGGAAGAGTGAGTGCTTTGGAAACTGCTAAGCTTATCTGGGACAGGCTGTCCAAAGTAAATGAAGGAGTCCCAACTCAGCGTGACTGTCGAGTTGATGTTCTTCGCAATCTCTTCAACCGCTTCAAAAGACTTGACAACGAAAATGTTCAACAAACCTTCGATCGCCTCATTGACATCTCAAATGAGCTTCAAGCGCTTGGTGCCACTGACATCACCGACCATGAGGTGGTGAAGGAATTGTCGAGATCGCTTGATTCCTCATTTGACACTCGCATCGATGATACAAGAGCGTCTTGACTACAAGTCACTTGATCCAAATTGATATCCTCGAGAGGCTAAACACTCATGAGTTCCACTTCTTGAAAAGAGAGATTTCTATGGGTCTAGCTATGGAAAATCACGTGCCACAAGGCCAAGGCTGTATCTCGAATCTGATTGTGAAGACTCGTAGTAGCCTTGGAGATCCTCAAGAATTGAGCCAGAGCTAGCATCGCCGTGAAGAAATTCTGAAGTTCTCAAGACGTGGTCGCTGGAAAATCCTCAAGGAGCAAGTGATTCCTCATCGAGTGACTATAAGAGAAGACTTTGCCACAAATGCAAGAAACCTGGTCACTACATCCAAGATTGTCCTCAGTGGGAAAAGGAATTAAAGAAGAAGAAATACAAGGATTACAGCTCTGATGACGCTAAGAAAAAGAAGAAATCGTCAAAATCTTCATCATCAAAATCCTCAAAGCCTTCTTCTCACAAGAAGAGCAGCTCCAAAAAGGCTCGGGCATTCATTGGCAAGGAAATGGACTCGAAGCTGAATCGAGGAACATGAGGAAGAGGAGGCATCGAAAGAATCTGAGTCTGTGTGGCGAGTCTAGCTCTACATCGCTTTAAATCGACAAGTCCGTCTTCAACTCAAGAAAATGACCTCACCAACAAGGCTGATGAAGATAGTGATTACTACGCCCCACCTATTGCTTCATGGCAAATGGTGCCAAGGTACTCAAATATACCTCCTCCGAATCTAGTGAAAATGAATCGATGAAGATCTAAAGCCCAGCTACTCAAAACTTGCTAAGATTGTCAGTAAAACAACAAAGGGCTTTTGAAAAGGTTCAAAACATGCTAGATAAAAGTGATGATATGTTAGGTGAAGAAATGGATCGCACTAAAGCCCTGGCTGAAAATCTTCGAGACTTCGCCTAGGTTTGACAGCTTCAAGGTCATCATAACACTCTCTTGTCTCGATCATGAGAAACTTTCTTATGAATTTCTTCAAAGAAAGCAAGATCTTGAGAAGCTAAGAGTGAGTTATGAAGATCTTCGAAGGAGCGCGATTCATTACTTGCTCAACAAATCAACGCTTCTCGTGAAGAATTTGTTCCTCCATGCTTAAAGTGCATTGAACGTGAATCGCTAATTCTTCACCAATGTTCAAATGCTTCAATCTGTTACAAATTCTTCACCTGCCTCTGCTATCACTAATTCCTCATCCGAGGACTTTGCTAGTATCACCGACGATCTGAGGTTGAAGGAATTGTACATGACGAGCATGTACAAAAGCCTCAAAGGGCATCGACTTTTTGTGATGTGCTTAAAAGCAGATCCTCAACAAACCCTAGAAAAGAGGGTATTGCCTTTGAGAGGAAACTTAATGCCGATGGAACATATTAGAAGCCCGACGCAAGACCCAAAACCTCATGGGTTGCTGCAAAGGGACCTCCAGTTGATCCATCTAACTTATCCGGCTTTACATGCGAATCTCCTCATTCTTCCGATGAGTCATCGACTCACCATAAACTGTTCAAAAATCAGAATGGTGAAGTATTTGCTAAATATGTTGGCACTAATGCAGAACGGTTCCCCTATGAAGAAAATCTGGGTTCCCAAGAAGTGCCTTGAAAGTCTTCAGTGAATGTCCTCATGACACCACCGTGAAGAATAGGAACCCAGATCTAACTCTTCATATGGACCAAATTCTTCATATGGATCCAAGTCCTCATACGGACCAAATTCCTCACGTGGATCAAATTCCTCAAAAGGATCAAAGTCCTCATATGATTATCATCGTGCTAACAACTCTGCTTCGCAGGTAGAGCTAAGGGCTATGAATATGTGCATTATTCTTCAAACCAATATGTTCATAAGTCCTCAAGAATTTCTCTCGCTTATTCATATGCTTACCCTAACCCCTCTTATGTGAAACGAAATGGATTGGCCTCTATGCCACCATTCTCATATGGTGCTCGCAGAGTGATGAACTCTTTGCCACCCCTTCGATGTGGGTGGTGAAGAAAAGAACTAACCTCTTCGCGAGGTCAGGTCTCCAGACGTGCTTTAACATCTGAAGAATTTGTCGGGGCCCGACAAAATGCTCGAAAGGACGCAGGCTAATCATGAAGAAATGAACTTTCATTTCACACGCCCTCATACTACTTATCTGTTATAATCGTCTCGATGAAATTCATCTCGATGAACTTGATATCATATTCTTCACCGATGAAGTATATGAGATCGTAAGTTGCACTAATTCATCCGCAGGATGATCAACCCAAAGCAAATGAGTGGGTCCTCGATAGTGGATGTACAAATCACATGACCGGTGACAAGAATCTATTGATGGATACTCCTTATCACCGCCACATCTCAAGCATATCATCTTTGGCCGACAAAGGCAAAAGTCGTATTGGGTCTTGGTAAGGTTGCGATCTCTAAGGACATACACATGGACAAAGTCATGCTTGTTGAGTCCTTTGGATACAACCTCATGTCAATCTCAATGCTTTGTGATCTTGATATGGTTGTTATCTTTGGCAAGTATCGCTGTGTTGTGATCATGGAAGTGACAATTCCAAAGTCTTCAAGGCTTTAGGAGAGGAGACTTGTATATTGTTGATTTCTCTACAGGACCACAACCAGCCGTGGTGTCTACTTGCAAAAGCTTCGAAGGCTGGCTATGGCATCGGTGACTTGGTCACGCAGCATGAGGAATTTGCTGCGCTTGCAAAGAAGAAGCATGTCATTGGCATTAGAATGTCAAATTCCTCAAGGATCACTTGTGTGGAGCCCGTGAAGCTGGAAAATGACCAAGGCCAAGCATCCAAATGAAGACTATCATGACCACTACTCGTCCCTTCGAATTGCTTCACATGGACCTCTTGGTCCTAATCATTACTCAGCCAATCACTAATGATGCATCTCTATATGGCTTTGTTATTGTTGATGATTACTCTCGTTACACATGGGTACACATTGTTACTTACAAAATGAAGTGCAGAAGTCTTCAAACGATTTTCCTCGAGGGCTTCAACTAACTTTGGTGTGAAGATCGAGACACATCAGAGTGACAATGGAACTGAGTTCAAGAATTCGGTCTTGATGCCTATCTTGATGAACTTGGTATTACTCATGAGTTATCTGCTCCCAATACTCCTCAAAGAAATGGCGTCGTGGAGCGCAAGAACAGAACTCTTGTTGAGATGGCTCGCACTATGCTTGATGAATACAAAACGCCTAGTCGTTTTGGATTGATGCAATTGATACCGCATGCCACATCATCAACAGAGTATATCTTCACAAATTCTTCAAGAAGACTGCCTATGAACTCCTCAACGACAAGAAACCCAATGTGAGTTATTTCAAAGTCTTCGTGCTAAATGTTGGATTAGAGATCCTCATCACAATTCTAAATTTGCACCAAAGCACATGAAGGTTTTATGCTTGGTTACGGAAAGGACTCGCACACCTACGTGGTCTTCAACATCGCTTCACAAGATTGTTGATACTCAGAGATGTGCGGTTCGATGAAACTAATGGCTCGCAAAGAGAGCACCTACCTTCTGTGTTAGATGAACCAGCTCCCGAGGAATCTATCAAGTTCAAGGCAACCGAGGATGTCATTCCCATCAAGAATCTGCTTTGAAGAATTCATTCTGACGCGAAGAACATCGAGTTGATGCACCAAGATAATGGTGCCGAGGAAAATGATCAAATTCCTCGACGACAACCAGCTCATCCTCGCGTTGCAAAAGAAGTGCAAGTTGACAAGATCATCGATGACATTGAAGCATTTCGAGCCCGAGTGGATTCAGCCACGCAAGAAGAATTACATCGAGTCGAGCTCAACAATGTCCGGAACCGGTCAAACGTCCCAGATCCTCGCAAGCATAATATCATTGGCACAAAGTGGATCTACCGCAACAAGCAAGATGAAAATGGCCTTGTGGTGAGGAATAAGGCACGACTTGTAGCTCAAGGCTACACACAGGTTTTGAAGATCCAAAGAATCCCGACAAAGTCTTCAGACTCAACAAGGCCCTCTATGGTCTCAAACAGGCCCCACGGGCGTGGTATGATACATTGAAGGAATTCTTCGTGAAGAATGGCTTCACACCCGGTTCACTCGACCCTACTCTTTTTACTAAATCATATGATGGTGAACTGTTTGTGTGCCAAATCTATGTTGATGATATTATCTTTGGCTGTACTGACCAACGTTATAGTGATGAATTTGCTTATATGATGAGTGAAGAATATCAAATGTCTATGATGGGAGAGTTGAAATTCTTCTTAGGTCTTCAAATTCGTCAACAACACAATGGCATATTCATATCTCAGGAGAAATACCTCAAAGATGTCCTGAAGAAATTCGCATGCAAGATTGCAAAGGTGTCAAAATTCCTATGCCCACAAATGGCCATCTATGCAATCGATGAAAATGGTATTGACTTCGATCACAAGGTATACCGCCCATGATTGGTTCTTTATTGTACTTATGTGCATCTAGGCCAGATATAATGCTTAGTGTTTGCATGTGTGCCCGATTTCAAGCTACACCAAGGAATCACACCATAAGGTGTGAAGCATATTCTTCGATATCTAGCTCACACACCAACACTAGGATTATGGTACCCCAAGGGCTCTACTTTTGATCTCATTGGATATTCGACTCGACTATGCTGGTGATCGTGGACCGCAAGTCAACATGTGGTACTTGTCATTTCTCGACGATATTTGGTCCGTTGGTCCTCGAAGAAATGAATCATGATCACCGCTCTCATCGGAAGCTGAATACATTGCTGCTGGCTCTTGTTGTGCTCAATTGTGTGGATGAAGCAAACTCTCAAGGACTACGGCATCAACGTGAAGAATGTGCCTCTCTCTGTGACAATGAGAGTGCCATCAAGATTGCTCACAACCCAGTTCAGCACTCAAGACAAAGTACATTCAGATTCGCCATCATTTTCTTCGTGATCATGTGTTGAGGGCTTACATCTCCATCGAGCATGTGAAGACCAAGAACAACTAGCCGATATCTTCACAAAGCCCTTGGATGAGAAGAGATTTAGCAAGTTGCGTGTGAGCTAAATATCTTAGAATCTTCAATGTTTTTGAAAAGGACACACATCCCGACACTTATGCAAAATGGATGACTTAGATGTGCAACACATGAAGAAATGTTTTCTTCAATCAATGAATAATAACACTCTAAGTGTGAAGAAATTAATGAAGAATTTGATTCTCGTAACCCTACGAAAATTGTACGCGATGTCTGAAATCATCATTCTTATACGGTGGGTCACGCCACCACCAAAGTTAAAAATCTTCAATTTGAGTTTTTCCTCAGTTTTGAAATTCTTCAGTTTTTCAAATTCTTCAACTTTGCAAAATCTTCACTGTTTCCACCATTTTTTCTTTGGCTATATATATATATATATATATATATATATATATATATATATATATATATATATATATATATATATATATATATATATATATATATATATATATATATATGTATATATATGGGTTTATGTCCTCTACAAGATTCACTTATGGCTATTTCTTCAAGTCGTTTTTTACTGCTAAGTGAATGTGATCGACCCTTCCCCTCTATGCTATACTCAACCCAATCTATTCACAAATTCTTCATGTGCGTTCTAATTGAAACTCGCTCAAAATCTTCACTGTCCTTGTCACCAAGAAATTGCGAACGGAACTTTAAAACTGATCTTATCCAAACTTTCGCTTTTGCCGCTCAAACCGCTCCGCATTCCATGATAGATTTATCTATTCACCCACGATCTAACACAATCTCCACTTCTCAAGACGCGGGGTGACACATGTCAAGTTTAATGAGAAGGGTCAGGCACGCTCGTCCCAAATCTTCGGCGAACAGTTTTTCACCGTGGCTATATATACCCCTCTCCCTTCCTCACTTCCTTTACTACGCCGAACGCTCTCTCTCGCCGAGCTTCAAACCCTAGCGCCGCCGCTTACTCCATCGTCACGGTGAGGAAAAGCTTCATCGCCTCGACCTCGCCGATTTAAACTCAGCGCCGATCATGAAATCTTCACTCCGCCGCCGTAGAGCTGTCTTTCTCCGCCGAAGTTAGGGCGTGGAAGATCTAACTCGATTAACTTCCCATCTGTTCTTCTCGGTTCGTCGTGTTCTTCACTTCCGTAATTAAAAGTTACTTTTATTACTCGCTTTGATTCTCAAACCTTCCTGAAAATCTTCAAAGGTGTTTATTCTTCAAATCTTCACACATATGAACACCTCAAACAAAATATGCTTTTGATTCGCTTCTCTAAGCAATGATTTTCTTCAAGATTCCTCAATTGTGTGGATTCTCGATCTATACAACTCGAACCTAAGACAAAGATCGCTAGTGAAATTCTTCAAGGCTCATCTGGTCAAATTCCTCAAACTAGTTCTTTTTGAAAAACCTTCGAGAACGCATATGACCTCTCCAAATTCCTCGCAACTATACTCGCTCACGGTACTCATGTCCGCCTTTGAATCACTAGGTTCTCATCAACTTAACTCATTTGCAGCGTGCCTCGAAGAAAAGTTGCATACTTCTTCGAGAATTCGATAGTTCAAATTCCTCACCAAGAATATGGCGTATGAAAGAAGCCACGAGAAAGGAGGAAAGAGGCCTGAGGTCATGATCTGCGTTTGAGATTCCCGAGGAAATATATGCTGATTATTGCACACTGATGAAGCCGAGTTCGCAAAGAAAACAAAAATCAGCGCAAGGTGCGATTCAAAGGATTGAAAGGAGATGGGCACGGGAATGGAGGGAGTACAGATATGTAACTCCAAAGTACATGAAGAAATTCGCCTCAACCCTCCATGCCCAAGAGCTCCATTGGCACTGGTCAAGAAGTCGACCCCACCAAAGATCAAGCGTGGTGAGGACTTTCTCAAGAATGGGCCAAGCGCCAAGCCAAATTGGCAAGACAAGCCAACGAGGCAAGGAGGAAATTTAATGAGGACTCTCATCTGCTGCTGCCATCGAGGCCTCTGTCAAGCCAAGAAAATCTATGGCAAAGAAGCCCAGACACAAGCCAAGTGCTTCACCAACAAAGCCCTCACGGCCAAGTTCTCACCTATGCCCACACGGCAAATTCCTCATGCTGCTCCTGCTCCTCCCAAGTCCTCACCTGCTCGTCCCAAATCCTCAAGCAGCTCAGACAAAGTCCTCAAGACTGCATCCGCCACGTGCAAAGGACTGCATGCATCTCCATTGCCTCTGTGTCTCGAAGAAGTTCCTCGGTTGCACCAAATTCTTCATCCGCCCGACTCTGCTGAAGACTAAGGCCACAAATGGACGAGGTCCTCGCCAAGTCCCAAGAAGAAATAGGTCGCCTTCAAGAGCCACTCAAGATGATGAGGCTGATGATGATGAACTTATGGAAATCATCGAGACCGCCAAGAAAGGGCCATAGAGCCAAAGGCACACTGCGCCAATGCCGTTGGATCCAGGAGCGATCCTAGATTACATTGATCTACGCACAAGGACCCAAACACGCCTATGCTCGACTTCAAGTTGACACCGCCAAAGTCACATGTCGACTCATTTCATCCAAGAGGAGAAATGGAAATTTGAAACGGCGAGAGATCAAGAAATCGCAGATGTAAAGGAGAAGTCTGAAGAAAACGTTGTCAAGATGACAATCAAGAACTTATCAAGATGCAAGCGGACATCAAAGCCCTCAAACAAATTTGACTCCTATTATGCTGATTGGCAAGGAGCCAAAGTCGATTAAATCAACCCGACGAAGAAGTTCACCAATGTTGCTGCCCCAACGCAACATGAAATTCCTCAGTGGAGCCTCACTCACCGATCAAGAACATGCCAAGACCACCGATGACGTTCAGCTCTTCAAGACAATGCTAGTTCCAGGCTGATGATCCCATTCCATCGCCAAAGAAATTGCGGGGCATCCACTAGTGGTGCGCTCAAGAAACTGAACAAGTTAGGGCAATCGCATCGATTGCGACTAAGGAAAATCAACCAGATTCCTCACCTCCTCCTGCGCCAACACCAACTCCAATTCTTCCATCCGATCGATGAAGAAGACCAAGGCTGCAGAACGAGCTGCGGTGAAGAAACGAAAGCATCACCGCGTCAAATTCTTCGGCTGCGAAGAAAATGAAGCCAATGACTAGCTCCTTTGAAAATCCTATTGATGCTACTCCAATTTCCTCAATTCCATCAAAGGACCTTGTTCCTTTTGGTGATGATTATGAGATCCCAAGCGGATCTTATGAAGAAGATCATTCTGCTGCTTCGTCAGAGCAGATTGATGAAGAAATTGAAGTGGAAGCTATCCCTTCAACTCCAATCATTTCCTCGCCTATGCCTCAGTTCACAGCTGAAGAGGCCGATGTTGAGGAAATTGAAGAAGATGTGGACATTGGAAGCACAACGCCAGTGATGAACGATGAATTTTGGGAAAGTCAGCATCCAAATTCTCCACTCTTCACCCCAATTCAACAGATTCCTCGGTCCCTGCTCCAACAGCTCACATGGGCTCAAGAAACTCATCCCACTTCATCTGTCCATGAAGACATTCCAGCCACTAGCGCCGATGAACTCTGCTTCTGCTGATCCTCGATCGCACTCAGAGGAACAAGAAATTCCTCACTGAAGAACCTGAGATTGCGATTCCATAGGTCGTGATGCAACTCATCGACACTCCACCGCCAAAGCCAAAGAATCCTTCTCAACAAAGCAAAAGTTCAAGGCTGAAGATTTCTTCAAGAGCACGTATTCTTCATCGACATAATCCATATGATTCTGTCAAGATAAGGAAGAGGCATTTCGACTACCACCAAGCCAATTTCTATTCCTCGGTGCTTTCAACAAAGACAAAGTCTTCGATCATGCACATATTCCTCATGTGGACATGGAGTCTCTGCCGCTTGAGCCGGTCCTCGGTGTTCTTCACGATGCGGGACTTCAATTTCTGACCGATATCTGTGGATTGGAATGAAGAACTCATTCTTCAATTCTATGCAACGCTGCACATCACCGGAGACGCTGAAGACGTGAACTCATGGGTGTTAGATCGATGCTGAAAATAGTCACTACAAGGCACCAAAGAATCTGAATTGCTTCGTGACCTACCACTCGGTCCTCCCTTGATGGTGCTCGTTGTATCTACAACGAACCCGAGCTTTCAAATCACTATATGCAAGTGCCGATGAAGCCTTTGAAGCCGTGGCAGGCCCCAAGAACCAAATTCCTCGTCAAGGAATTATTGTATGTGCTTCGGACTGTCTATCGGATTCTGACGAAGACAATGAGTCCTATCAAAGGCCACGACTCAAATGATGAAGAAGTCGTTGGCATCATGAAGAATATGCTTTTCAATATCATTCATGGCGTTCCCGTCAACTTCCATGATTTCTTCATGAGGACTCTGGCAAACATTGCTATGTCACCATTTGAGCTGAAGCCTTATGCACCTTGGATTATGAGATTCATCAGGACAAGGTCTTCACTCAATTACAAGGCTGATACTCTAAACCACTGCAGCTACTTGCCACCGATTGAAGTCCTCAAACGGACATTTACCTCAGCTGATGACAAGGGCAAGGCAACTTCTGTGATCAATGAAGGCACTCGTCCATTGGATGGTCAGTTTCGCAAAGCTGCATCCTACTCCACCAATGATGACTCTGCCACACATGACTCTGCCGCAAATACCTCAGCCAAGCAAAGTCCTCAAGCCACAAAGACCTGTGGTGATGATGATCGTGAGTTACTCCTCGCCTTCATCGGAAGGTTGATCGCAATCATAAATGGGTCAAGCGTCGGTTTGGTTCAATTCTTCACAACATGACCTCAACACACAATGCAAAGAAGAAAACCACTACTACCTCCATGAAACCTTCAAACGCACTGGCTGTTCTTTCAAATGTCTACAAAGACGGAAGAACTGATGACAATGGGTCTCAAGGAAGAATTTGACCGGTCTGCACCTCCTCCCAAGAAATACAAGAAGGTCAAAGTTCCTTCCTTGGTGGCTAGCTCCTATTCTTCATCGCGAGACACCGATGAAAATGAAGACTTGGGCGACACCGCTGCAGTCCTACTACAACAACCGACCCCAACAACGCTGGTGCTCCTTCTTCAAATTGAAATTCTTCAGGGCGTTAGTCCTCGCTTCGATCCTTTTGGTCATTCGATGACAAAGGGGAGAAATTTGAGTTAGTCTTCAAGCGGGTCTATTATATGGGCATTTTTGTTAAGTTACAACTCGCTCTTCCAAACTTTTATTGATCGAGTTGTAATCTTAAACCCGATGGTGCTTTGATACTTTTGATGCATCGTGCTTTGATACTCTTGATGCTTATTCCTCGTTAATGTTATCGCACGCATGCTGAATTTCATCAAGCACCATATTTCATCATGCATTTCAAATTCTTCATATTATATGTCAAATGTGTATGAATTACAAGATATAGGGGAGATCTCCATGATTCAACTCTTCAAATGTGCATTGCCTCAAAAGCAAATTCCTCACTATGCACATCTTCAGGGGGAGTTCTTCTATATCTTGCAATCAAATTCCTCAATATCAGTGGTTACAATTCATATGTTTATCCCCGTTTGAAACTTAACCTATATTGTCATCAATCACCAAAAAGGGGGAGATTGTAAGTGCATCTAGTGCCCCTTAGTGATTTTGGTGTATTGAAGACTTATAGGTTAAGCGACTAATGTGTTTATGAGTGTACACAGGTCTATAAGTCTATGAGGAGTTTGATATTTACAGAGAAAGTCGACCCTAAAATGAAGTTCTTCGATCAAGACTTTGATATTCAAGACTTTCTCAAGACTTTGAAAGTGAAGAAATTGGTGTGACCTTGAAGACTTTGTATTCACTTGAGGAACATGAACCGTGAAGACTTTTGTGTTCGTAGTTTCGCTTTCTCTTTGTTGAGTCATAGGAAACACCGATCGTTAAAGGGGTCGAGGAAATACTAAGGAAAAATTTCCATGTGATGCTCAACTCAAAATCCTACACCTACCAATCCTTCGAGTGAAGCCTTTGAAATCTCATACAGCTCAGTCAATTTCTTCATGGATGAGACGAAGTTCTTCCAGTCACGAGGAATTTGTTCGACCGAGGAGTTAGGAATTCGCCAAAGGCTTGGATTGCCTACACAAGGAGGAACATGATAGCCCCGAGGAATTTGAAAGTCAAATTTCCGATCGTTCTTTGTCTTCTTGGCCACCTGTCCCAAAATATCTTATCCACCTAACGGTCATATCATTGAAGGGCATTTATGTCTTATCATGTCGGGCTGCTCCTAGGCTATAAATAGCCGCCCCTACAACCACTAGCTGGTTGGCTGCTCCGGAGAACTTGACACTTGTCATTTGAGAGCAACCCATCCTCGGAGGACTTTGAGCGAAAATCATCGAGTGAGGAAAACCCAAAACCAAACCCTATAAACCCAAAGTGATTGAGCATCATCAAGAGATTGATCCTGCGTGGATCCGACGCTTGTTACCTTTGAAGACTGTGCTTCTTCCAGACGGTTAGGCGCCATGGTCTAGAGCATCCAAGAGGAATTGTGGATTGCCGAGTGACCAAATCTGTGAAGGTTTGGAAGTTGCTCAAGACTTACCACGAGTGATTGGACGAGGTCTGTGTGACCTTAGTTCAAGGAGAATACGGTGAGGACTTGGTGTCCCGAGCTGCGTGCTCAGCGATCGGGTGTCCGGACTGTGTGTTCTCGAGTTTAAATACTCACCGCTCCAACCAGACGCATAACCGAGACAAAGCTTGAACTGGTCTACCAAATCATTGTCTTCACCAACCTAATCGGTTCTATTTCCTCAACCCTTTCATTTCCTCATTCTCGTGTTGAGTGTTCTTTCATATCTGTGTTTGAAGACTTTGATCAAGACTTTCTCAATTTCCTCGCCCAATTTCTTCACCGTTTGTCTTCATCTTGTGCTATCCTCGTTTTACGCTTTCTCATGACTCTTTGATTGTCTTCATTTCATCATGATGACCATGTCCGCATTCTCTTATGCTTACTTCTGAGTACTTATTCTGCTGCAAGTAGTTCTTCATTTAGGAATTTCCTCACCAGCAAATTCCACATTGAAGAATTCATAAAAATCGCCTATTCACCCCCCCTCTAGTCGATATAACGCACTTTCAATTGGTATCAGAGCAAGGTACTCCCTTGTTCTGTGTGATTTTGGTTTAACCACCTGGAGTTTTAGTTATGTCGACCGCAGGTATGATCAAGGTCTCAGCTGGGTGTCCTACCTTTGATGGGACGGACTACCCCTACTGGAAGAACAAGATGCGAATGCATCTTGAGGCAATTGACAACGATCTCTGGTATGTTGTGGAAAATAGTGTTCCCTCAGTCACACCTTCTCTGAATGCTGCCGATGTGAAGAGATTCAAGCAACTCGATTCTCAAGCGAAGAATATCATATGTGGCCATCCGAGCAAAGGACAATATGGAAGAGTGAGTGCTTTGGAAGCTGCTAAGCTTATCTGGGACACAGTGTCCAAAGTAAATGAAGGAGTCTCAACTCAGCGTGACTCTCGAGTTGATGTTCTTCGCAATCTCTTCAACCGCTTCAAAAGACTCGACAACGAAAATGTTCAACAAACCTTCGATCGCCTCATCGACATCTCAAATGAGCTTCAAGCGCTTGGTGCCATTGACATCACCGACCATGAGGTGGTGAAGGAATTGTTGAGATCGCTGATTCCTCATTTGACACTCGCAATGATGATACAAGAGCGTCTTGACTACAAGTCACTTGATCCAGTGATATCCTCGAGAGGCTAAATACTCATGAGTTCCACTTCTTTGAAAAGAGAGATCTCTATGGGTCTAGCTATGGAAAATCACGTGCCTCAAGGCCAAGGCTGTGTCTCGAATCTGATTGTGAAGACTCGTAGTAGCCTTGGAGATCTGAAGAATTGAGCCAGAGCTAAGCGCTGCTCGTGAGGAAATTCCAAGTTCTCAAGACGTGGTCGCTTTGGAAAATCCTCAAGGAGCAAGTGATTCCTCATCCAATGACTATAAGAGAAGACTTTGCCACAAATGCAAGAAACCTGGTCACTACATCCAAGATTGTCCTCGATTGGGAAAAGGAATTAAAGAAGAAGAAATACAAGGATTACAGTTACGATGACGCTAAGAAGAAGAAGAAATCACAAAATCTTCATCATCAAAATCCTCAAAGCCTTCTTCTCACAAGAAGAGCAGCTCCAAAAAGGCTCGGGCATTCATTAGCAAGGAAATGGACTCAAGCTGAATCTGAGGAACATGAGGAAGAGGAGGCATCGAAGAATCTGAGTCAGTGTGGCGAGTCTAGCTCTCTCTCTCGCTTTCGTCAAGCAAGTCCATCTTCAACTCAAGAAAATGACCTCACCAACAAGGCTGATGAAGATAGTGATTACTACGCCCCACCTATTGCTTCATGGCAAATGGTGCCAAGGTACTCAAATATACCTCCTCGAATCTAGTGAAAATGAATCGATGAAGATCTAAAGCCCAGCTACTCAAAACTTGCTAAGATTGCAGAAACAACAAAGGGCTTTTGAAAAGGTTCAAAACATGCTTTGGATAAAAGTGATGATATGTTAGGTGAAGAAATGGATCGCACTAAAGCCCCTGGTGAAAATCTTCAGAGACTTCAGCCTAGGTTTGACAGCCTTCAAGGTCATCATAACACTCTCTTGTCGATCATGAGAAACTTTCTTATGAATTTCTTCAAAGAAAGCAAGATCTTGAGAAGCTAAGAGTGAGTTATGAAGATCTTCGAATGAGCGCGATTCATTACTTGCTCAACAAATCAGCGCTTCTCGTGAAGAATTTGTTCCTCCATGCTTAAAGTGCATTGAACGTGAATCGCTAATTCTTCACCGAATGTTCAAATGCTTCAACTGTTATAAATTCTTCACCTGCCTCTGCTATCACTAATTCCTCATCCGAGGACTTTGCTAGTATCATTGACGATGCAGGATGAAGGAATTGTACATGACAGCATGTACAAAAGCCTCAAAGGGCATCGACTCTTTGTGATGTGCTTAAAAGCAGATCCTCAATGTAAACCCTAGAAAAGAGGGTATTGCCTTTGAGAGGAAACTTAATGTTGATGGAACATATTGAAAGCCCGACCAGACCCCAAAACCTCATGGGTTGCTGCAAAGGACCTCCAGCTTGATCTATCTAACTTATCCGCTTTACATGCTAATCTCCTCATTCTTGATGAGTCATCGACTCCAACCATAAACTGTACAAAATCAGAATGGTGAAGTATTTGCTAGATATGTTGGCACTGACTGCAGGAACGGTTCCCCTATGAAGAAAATCTGGGTTCCCAAGAAGTGCCTTGAAAGTCTTCAGGTGAATGTCCTCATGACACCACATGTGAAGAATAGGAACCCCAGATCTAACTCTTCATATGGACCAAATTCTTCATATGGATCCAAGTCCTCATACGGACCAAATTCCTCACGTGGATAAAATTCCTCAAAAGGATCAAAGTCCTCATATGGTTATCATCGTGCTAACAACTCTGTTTCGCAGGGTAGAGCTAAGGGCTATGAATATGTGCATTATTCTTCAAACCAATATGTTCATAAGTCCTCAAAGAATTTCTCTGCTTATTCATATGCTTACCCTAACCCCTCTTATGTGAAACGAAATGGATTGGCCTCTATGCCACCATTCTCATATGGTGCTCGCAGAGTGATGAACTCTTTGCCACCCCTTCAGATGTGGGTGGTGAAGAAAAAGAACTAACCTCTTCTGCAGGTCAGGTCTCCGGCGTGCTTTAACGTCTGAAGAATTTCTTTGGGCCCGACAAAAATGCTCGAAGGACGCAGCTAATCATGAAGAAATGAACTTTCATTTCACACGCCCTCATACTACTTATACATTATCTTTCTCGATGAAATTCATCGATGAACTTGATATCATATTCTTCACGATGAAGTATATGAGATCGTAAGTTGCACTAATTCATCTGCAGGATGATCAACCCAAAGCAAATGAGTGGGTCCTCGATAGTGGATGTACAAATCACATGACCGGTGACAAGAATCTATTGATGGATACTCCTTATCACCGTCACATCTGAAGCATATCATCTTTCCGACAAAGGCAAAAGTCGTATTGGGTCTTGGTAAGGTTATGATCTCTAAGGACATACACATGGACAAAGTCATGCTTGTTGAGTCCTTTGGATACAACCTCATGTCAATCTCAATGCTTTGTGATCTTGATATGGTTGTTATCTTTGGCAAGTATCGTTGTGTTGTGATCATGGAAGTCGACAATTCCAAAGTCTTCAAGGCTTTAGGAGAGGAGACTTGTATATTGTTGATTTCTCTATAGGACCACAACCAGCCGTGTGTCTACTTGCAAAAGCTTCGTATAGGCTGGCTATGGCATCGGCGACTTGGTCACGCAGCATGAGGAATTTACTGCACGCTTGCAAAGAAGAAGCATGTCATTGGCATTGAGAATGTCAAATTCCTCAAGGATCACTTGTGTGGAGCCCGTGAAGCTGGAAAATGACCAAGGCCAAGCATCCAAATAAGACTATCATGACCACTACTCGTCCCTTGAATTGCTTCACATGGACCTCTTGGTCCTAATCATTACTCAAGCAGTCACTAATGATGCATCTCTATATGGCTTTGTTATTGTTGATGATTACTCTCATTACCCATGGGTACACATTGTTACTTACAAAAATGAAGTGCAGGAGGTCTTCAAGCGATTTTCCTCGAGGGCTTCAACTAACTTTGGTGTGAAGATCAAACACATCGGAGTGACAATGGAACCGAGTTCAAGAATTCGGTCTTGATGCCTATCTTGATGAACTTGGTATTACTCATGAGTTATCTGCTCCCTATACTCCTCAAAGAAATGGCGCCGTGGAGCGCAAGAATAGAACTCTTGTTGAGATGGCTCGACTATGCTTGATGAATACAAAACGCCTAGTCGCTTTTGGATTGATGCAATTGATACCGCGTGCCACATCATCAATAGAGTATATCTTCACAAATTCTTCAAGAAGACTGCCTATGAACTCCTCAACGACAAGAAACCCAATGTGAGTTATTTCAAAGACTTCGTGCTAAATGCTGGATTAGAGATCCTCATCACAATTCTAAATTTGCACCGAAAGCACATGAAGGTTTTATGCTTGGTTAGGAAAGGACTCAGACACCTCAGGTCTTCAACATCGCTCTTCACAAGATTGTTGATACTGTTGATGTGCGGTTCGATGAAACTAATGGCTCGCAAAGAGAGCACCTACCTTCTGTGTTAGATGAACCAGCTCCTGAGGAATCTATCAAGTTCAAGGCAACTGAGGATGTCATTCCTACTGAAGAATCTGCTGAAGAATTCATTCCTGTACGCGAAGAACGTCGAGCTGATGCACCTGAAGATAATGGTGCTGAGGAAAATGATCAAATTCCTCGATGACAACCAGCTCATCCTCGCGTTGCAAAAGAAGTGGAAGTTGACAAGATCATCGATGATATTGAAGCATTTCTGGAGCCTGAGTGGATTCAGGCCATGCAAGAAGAATTACATCAGTTCGAGCTCAACAATGTCTGGGAACTGGTCAAACGTCCAGATCCTCGCGATCATAATATCATTGGCACAAAGTGGATCTACCGCAACAAGCAAGATGAAAATGGCCTTGTGGTGAGGAATAAGGCACGACTTGTAGCTCAAGGCTACACACAGGTTTTGAAGATCCAAAGAATCCCGACAAAGTCTTCGGACTCAACAAGGCCCTCTATGGTCTCAAACAGGCCCCACGGGCGTGGTATGATACATTGAGGGAATTCTTCGTGAAGAATGGCTTCACACCCGGTTCACTCGACCCTACTCTTTTTACTAAATAATATGATGGTGAACTGTTTGTGTGCCAAATCTATGTTGATGATATTATCTTTGGCTGTACTGACCAACGTTATAGTGATGAATTTGCTTATATGATGAGTGAAGAATATCAAATGTCTATGATGGCAGAGTTGAAATTCTTCTTAGGTCTTCAAATTCGCCAACAACACAATGGCATATTCATATCTCAGAGAAATACCTCAAAGATGTCCTCAAGAAATTCGCATGCAAGATTGCAAAGGCGTCAAAATTCCTATGCCCACAAATGGCCATCTATGCAATCGATGAAAATGGTATTGACTTGATCACAAGGTATACCGCCCATGATTGGTTCTTTATTGTACTTATGTGCATCTAGGCCAGATATAATGCTTAGTGTTTGCATGTGTGCCCGATTTCAAGCTACACCAAGGAATCACACCATAAGGCTGTGAAGCATATTCTTCGATATCTAGCTCACACACCAACACTAGGATTATGGTACCCCAAGGGCTCTACTTTTGATCTCATTGATATTCTGACTCGACTATGCTTGGTGATCGTGTGACCGCAAGTCAACATCTGGTACATGTCATTTCCTCGGACGATCTTTGGTCCTGTTGGTCCTCGAAGAAACAGAATGCGTATCACCGCTTCATCGCGAAGCTGAATACATTGCTGCTGGCTCTTGTTGTGCTCAATTGCTGTGGATGAAGAAAACTCTCAAGGACTACGACATCAACGTGAAGAATGTGCCTCTCTACTGTGACAATGAGAGTGCCATCAAGATTGCTCACAACCCAGTTCAGCACTCGAAGACAAAGTACATTCAGATTCGTCATCATTTTCTTCGTGATCATGTGTTGAAGGGCGACATCTCCATCGAGCATGTGAAGACTGAATAACAACTAGCCGATATCTTCACAAAGCCCTTGGATGAGAAGAGATTTAGCAAGTTGCGGTGTGAGCTAAATATCTTAGATCTTCGAATGTTCTTTGAAAAGGACACACATCCTGACACTTATGCAAAATTGATGACTTAGATGTGCGACACATGAAGAAACGTTTTTCTTCAATCAATGAAGAATAACACTCTAAGTGTGAACAAATTAATGAAGAATTTGATTCTCAGAACCCTACGACAATTGTACGCAGTGTCTGAAATCATCATTCTTATACGGTGGGTCACGCCACCACCAAAGTTGAAAATCTTCAATTTGAGTTTTTCCTCAGTTTTCAAATTCTTCAGTTTTTCAAATTCTTCAACTTTGCAAAATCTTCACTGTTTCTGCCATTTTTCTTCATTGGCTATATATATATATATATATGTGTGTGTGTGTGTGTGTGTGTGTGTGTGTGTGTGTGTGTGTGTGTGTGTGTGTGTGTGTGTTTATGTCCTCTACAGCATTCACTTATGGCTATTTCTTCAAGTCGTTTTTTCTGCTAAGTGAATGTGATCGGACCCTTCCCCCTCTATGCTATACTCAACCCAATCTATTCACAAATTCTTCATGTGCGTTCTAATTGAAACTCGTTCAAAATCTTCACTGTGTCCTTGTCAGCTGAAGAAATTGCGAACGGAACTTTAAAACTGATCTTATCCAAACTTTCATTTTTGCCGCTCAAACCGTTCCGCATTCCACGATAGATTTATCTATTCACCCACGATCTAACACAATCTCCACTTCTCAGTACGTGGGTGACACATGTCAAGCGAATGAGAAGGGTCAGGGGCATGTTCGTCCCAAATCTTCGGGCGAACAGTTTTTCACCGTGGCTATATATACCCCTCTCCCTTCCTCACTTCCTTTACTCCGCCGACCGCTCTCTCTCTCGAGCTTCTCAAACCCTAGCGCCGCCGCTACTCCATCGTCGCGGGTGAGGAAAAGCTTCACTGCCTCGACCTCGTCGCCGATGAACTCGAGCCGACCGCAGAAATCTTCACTCCACCGCCGCCGTAGCTGTCTTCCTCCGCAGAGTTAGGGCGTGGAAGATCTAACCTGACGAACTTCCCATCTATTCTTCTCAGTTCGTCGTGTTCTTCACTTCCGGTAATTAAAAGTTACTTTTATTACTCGCTTTGATTCTCAAACCTTCCTGAAAATCTTCAAAGGTGTTTATTCTTCAAATCTTCACACATATGAACACCTCAAACAAAATATGCTTTTGATTCATTTCTCTAAGCAATG
>JAHIAM010002195.1:0-21073 GCA_021605205.1 Aegilops longissima | reverse complement strand
AAGAAATGACAACTTAGGTTTCTCTAAACCATAGTTCATACGGTGTCATCTCAGCGGAATTTCGTGGTGCCCTATTAAAGTGAGTGCGGTTGTCTCTAATGCCTAACCCATGAGCGATAGTGGTAATTCGATAAGAGATATCATGGTACGCACCATATCCAATAGAGTGCAACTATGATGTTCGGACACACCATCATACTATGGTGTTCGGTGCGGTATTAATTGTGAAACAATTTGCACAATGTCTTAATTGTGTGCCAAAACTCAGTAACTCAGATATTCATCTCTATGATCATATCATAGACATTCTATCCTCTTGTCACGATGATCTTCAACTTCACTCTGAAATTACTTGAACCATTCAATAATTCAGACTTGTGTTTCATCAAGTAAATATACTCAACATCTACTCGAATCATCTGTGAAGTAAGAACATAACGATATTCACTGCATGCCTCAGCACTCATTGGACTGCACACATCAAAATGTGTTACTTCCAACAAGTTGCTATCTTGTTCCATCTTATTGAAACCGAGGCTTTTCAGTCATCTTGTCCATGTGGTATGTTTTGCATATCTCAAGTGATTCAAAATCAAGTGAGTCTAAACGATCCATCTGCATGGAGTTTCTTCATGCATATACACCAGTAGACATGGTTTGCATGTCTCAAACTTTTCAAAAACGAGTGAGTCCAAAGATCCATCAACATGGAGCTTCTTCATGCGTTCTATACCAATATGACTTACATGGCAGTGCCACAAGTAAGTGGTACTATCATTACTATCTTATACTTTTGGCATGAAAATGTGTATCACTACGATCGAGATTCAATAAACCATTCTTTTAGGTGCAAGACCATCGAAGGTATTATTCAAATAAATAGAGTAACCATTATTCTCCTTAAATGAATAACCGTATTGCGATAGACATAATCCAATCATGTCTATGCTCTACATAAACACCAAATGACAATTATTCAGGTTTAATACTAATCTTGATGGTAGAGGGAGCGTGCGATGTTTGATCACATCAAACTTGGAAAACTTCCAACACATATCGTCACTCACCTTTAGCTAGTCTCCATTTATTCCGTAGCTTTTATTTGAGTTACTAACACTTAGCAACCGAACCGTATCTTAATACCCTGGTGCTACTAGGAGTACTAGTAAAGTACACATTAACATAATGTATATCAATATACTTCTATCGACCTTGCCAGCCTTCTTATCTACCAAGTATCTAGGGTAATTCTGCTCCGATGGCTGTTCCCCTTATTACGAAGCACTTAGTCTCGGGTTTGGGTTCAACCTTGGGTTTCTTCACTTTGGAGCAACAACTGATTTGCCGTTTCATGAAGTGTCCCTTCTTGCCCTTGCCCTTCTTGAAACTAGTGGTTTCACCAACCATCAACAATTGATGCTCCTTTTGATTTCTACTTTCGCGATGTCAAACAACGCGAATACCTCAAGATCATCATCTCTATCCTTGATATGTTATAGTTCATCACGAAGCTCTAGCAGCTTGGTGGCAATGACTTTGGAGAAACATCACTATCTCATCCGGAAGATTAACTCCCACTCGATTCAAGTGATTGTTGCACTCGGACAATCTGAGCACAAGCTCAACGATTGAGCTTTTCTCCCTTAGTTTGCAGGCTAAGAAAATCGTCGGAGGTCTCATACCTCTTGGCGTGGCACGAGCCTGAAATCCCAATTTCAGCCCTCGAAACATCTCATATGTTCCGCGATGTTTGAAAACATCTTTGGTGCCTCAACTCTAAACCGTTTAACCGAACTATCACGTAGTTATCAAAGCGTGTATGTCCGATGTTCGCAACATCCACAAACGACGTTTGGGGTTCAGCACACTGGCGGTGCATTAAGGACATAAGCTTTCTCTGTCCGCATAATCGCTACTTTCAACTATATTTTCTCTAGGAACATATCTAAGCAGTGGAACTAAAGCGCGAGCTTCGACATAATTTGCAAAAGGTCTTTTGACTATGTTCAAGATAATTAAGTTCATCTTATGAACTCCCACTCAGATAGACATCCCTCTGGTCATCTAAGTGATTACATGATCCGAATCAACTAGGCCGTGTCCGATCAACACGTGAGACGGACTAGTCATCATCGATGAACATCTTCATGTTGATCGTATCTACCATCGACTCATGCTCGACCTTTCGGTCTCCGTGTTCGAGGCCATGTCTTCACATGCTAGGCTCGTCAAGTTAACCCTAAGTGTTTCTGCGTGTGTAAATCTTGCTTACACCGTTGTATGTGAGCGTAAGAATCCATCACACCCGATTAACACGTGGTGCTTAGAAGCGACTTAACTGTAGCAGCGGTGCACGTTAGGGAGAACACTTCTTGAAATTTGTGTAGGGATCATCTTATTTACTACCGTCGTTCTAAGTAAACAAGATGCATAAACATAATAAACATCACATGCAATTATATAGTAGTGACATGATATGGCCAATATCATATTGCTCCTTTGATCTCCATCTTGGGGCTCCATGATCATCATTGTCACCGCATGACACCATGATCTCCATCATCATGATCTCCATCATCGTGTCTCCATGAAGTTGTCTCGCCAACTTATTACTTCTACTACTATGGCTACGGTTAGCAATAAAGTAAAGTAATTACATGGCGTTGTTCAATGACACGCAGGTCATACAATAAATAAAGACAACTCCTATGGCTCCTGCCGGTTGTCATACTCATCGACATGCAAGTCGTGAATCCTATTACAAGAACATGATCAATCTCATACATCACATATCATTCATCACATTCTTCTTGGCCATATCACATCACATAGCATACCCTGCAAAAACAAGTTAGGCGTCCTCTAATTGTTGTTTGCATGTTTTACGTGGCTGCTATGGGTTTCTAGCAAGAACGTTTCTTACCTCGCAAAACCACAGCGTGATATGCCAATTGCTATTTACCCTTCATAAGGACCCTTTTCATCGAATCCGTTCCGACTAAAGTGGGAGGCGGCACCCGCTAGCCACCTTATGCACCAAGTGCATGTCGATCGGTGGAACCTGTCTCACGTGAAATGCGTGTAAGGTCGGTCCGGCCGCTTCATCCCACAATACCGTCGAAACAAGATTGGACTAGTAACGGTAAGCATATTGAACATCATCAACGCCCACAACTACTTTGTGTTCTACTCGTGCAAAGAATCTACGCAATAGACCTAGCTCATGATGCCCTTTGTAGGGGAGCGTGGCAGAAATTCAAAATTTTCCTCGTGTCACCAAGATCTATCTATGGAGAAACTAGCAACGAGGGAAGGAGAGTGCATCTACATACCCTTGTAGATCGCTAAGCGGAAGCGTTCAAGTGAGCAGGGTTGATGGAGTCGTACTCGTCGTGATTCAAATCACCGATGATCAAGTGCCGAACAGACGGCACCTCCGCGTTCAACACACGTACAGCCGGTGGCGTCTCCCATGCCTTGATCCAGCAAGGAGAGAGGAGAGGTTGAGGAAGACTCCATCCAGCAGCAGCACAACGGCATGGTGGTGATGGAGGCGTGGCAATCCCGCAGGCTTCGCCAAGCACCAAGGGAGAGGAGGAGGAGAGAAGAGGCGGGGCTGCACCAACGAGAGATCGAATGTGTCTTGGGCAGCCCTTGGCCTCATATATAGGGGAAGGGAAGGGCTGCGCCCTCTAGGGTTTCCACCCCTAGGGGTGGCGGCTAGCCCTAGATGGGTTTGGGGGCGCCAAGAGAGGAGGGAGAGGGCGCCCACTAGATGGGCCTTAGGGCCCATCTGCCCTAGGGTTGCCCCTCCCACTTCCCCTGCGCCTTGGGCCCTTGTGGGGGAGCACCAGCCCCTTGGGGCTGGTTCCTCCCACACTTGGCCCACGCAACCTTCCGGGGCAGGTGGCCCCACTTGGTGGACCCAGGACCCTCCCGTGGTCCCGTTACATCTAGAAATCGCCCAAAACTTTTCCGGTGACCAAAACAGGACTTCCCATATATAAATCTTTACCTCCGGACCATTCCGGAACTCCTCGTGACGTCCGGGATCTCATCCGGACTCGAACAACATTCGGTAACCACATACAAGCTTCCTATATAACCCTAGCGTCACCGAACCTTAAGTGTGTAGACCCTACGGGTTCGGGAACCATCTGAACATGACCGAGGCGTTCTCCGGTCAATAACCAACAGCGGATCTGGATACCCATGTTGGCTCCCACATGTTCCACGATGATCTCATCGGATGAACCACGATGTCAAGGACTCAATCGATCCGTATACAATTCCCTTTGTCTAGCGGTATTGTACTTGCCCGAGATTCGATCGTCGGTATACCGATACCTTGTTCAATCTCGTTACGGCAAGTCTCTTTACTCGTTCCGTAACACATCATCCGTGATCAACCCCTTGGTCACATTGTGCACATATGATGATGTCTTACCGAGTGGGCCAGAGATACCTCTCCGTCTACGGAGTGACAAATCCCATCTCAATCCGTGTCAACCCAATGGTCACTTTCGGAGATACCTGTAGTGCACCTTTATAGTCACCCGATTCGTTGTGACGTTTGATACACCCAAAGCACTCCTACGGTATCCGGAATTGCACGATCTCATGGTCTAAGGAAGAGATACTTGACATTGGAAAAGCTTTAGCATCTGAACTACGATCTTTGTGCTAGGCTTAGGATTGGGTCTTGTCCATCACATCATTCTCCTAATGATGTGATCCCGTTATCAATGACATCCAATGTCCATGGTCGAAAGCGTAACCATCTATTGATCAACGAGCTAGTCAACTAGAGGCTTACTAGGGACATGGTGTTGTCTATGTATCCACACATGTATTGCTGTTTCCGGTCAATACAATTATAGCATGAACAATAAACGATTATCATGAACAAGGAAATATAATAATAACTAATTTATTATTGCCTCTAGGGCATATTTCCAACACATATATGCTTAGCCGCTGCTGCAACCTCACCACTTTACCCCTTCCTTTCCCATTTGAGCTTTGCTAGTCTTGATACCCATGGTAATGGGATTGCTGAGTCCTCGTGGCTCACAGATTACTACACCACCAGTTGCAAGGTACAGGTTGCGATGATCATGACGTGAGGCGATGTTTGCTTGTATTGGAGTTCTTCTTCTGCTTCTTCTTCGATTAGGGGATAGGTTCCAGGTCGGCAGCCTGGGCTAGCAGGGTGGATGTCGTTTGAGTTTCTGTTTATGATTCATCCGTAGTCGGATGTTGATGTTGTGTGATGTATTGTTGATGTATTCTTGTGGCATTTGTGCCTTATGTATGTATCCCCATCTATTATGTAATGTTGATGTAATGATATCCACCTTGCAAAAGCGTTTCAATATGCGGGTCTATCCTTGGTGGGACCGTCGAGTTCCTTTTGGATAGGGTCGCATATTGGGCGTGACACGGAGGTGGCCAAGACCCGTTGCAGGCGGCGATGCAAGATCTGACTGTGCCCATCCCGGAAGACGCCGACGCCGAGACGCTGGAGGCACGCCGCGTCCAGCTCGTCGAGAGCGCCAACCGCCTGGCCAGCATGAGACTCCTTTTGGAGGCCTACCAGCGTGAGATGGACCGTGCCGTCGGTACCACGCCGGCTCCTGGTGGGCCTAGCTGCATGGTCCAGATCCGGCAGCGTGGAGCGAGCATCGCCAGCATGTTTGGGACAGATCGTCCCGTCTACGCCACGCCTGCGGAGAACATACGAGCTGCCCAGGCGGCAGCAGACGAGCTAGACAAGCTCGAGGGCGACGAGCGTCGCCACATGACGGAGCGAGTCCAGCGGCTCCTCGATGCGGCTACTGAGCAGCAGGAGGCCGGGTGCCGCAGTGAAGCGCCCAACCGGCGGAACGATGACCCGCCTCCTCGCCGAGACCAAGGCGCGACATCCCGAAGGCCAACTGGTGGCGTCCGCGACGAAAGAGACAAGGAGCCGGCTGCCAGCCGCAGCCGGACTCACATCACTATCGAGCGCGACCAGGATGGCCACCCAAGAGCAGTGTGGCGGCGAGACTACTGCCCGCCTCCTCCTCCCCGCAGGGAGAGGCACATTTCCCCACCACCTGTTGATCACCCATCACTCGACGACTGCCTTGGCCGCCGAGAAGGAATTGGAGAAAACGATGCCCGCCACCAGATCGACCGCCTCAATCGATCCCTCGCACTAGAAGAAGAAGATGAGATGTGTCCGCCTTGCTTTGGCCCCCGCATTCGAGATGAGCCTTTCCCCAAGGGGTTCACGCTCCCGACAGATACGCCCAAATACACCGGCTCCGTGAAGCCGGAGGACTGGCTGGTTGACTACTCCACAGCCGTCAGCATTGCAAACGGCAACAAGCGCATTGCCGTGAAGTACGTACCGCTCATGCTCCAGGGCATGGCCCGGACATGGCTGAACAGCCTAAAGCCCCGCAACATCAACAGCTGGGTTGATTTCACTGAAGCATTCGTCCGCAACTTCACCAGCACGTCCAAACGGTCGCCCAAGCCTCGCCAGCTCTCCTTGTGCGTCCAAGGCCCCAACGAGTCGACTCGCGACTACCTCACGCGCTGGGCCGAGCTGCGCAGCTCTTGCGAGGGCGTGCAAGAGGTGCAGGCCATCGAGTACTGATACGTCCATTTTGCATCATGCTTTTATATTGATATTTATTGCATTATGGGCTGTTATTACACGTTACGTCACAATACTCATGCCTATTCTCTCTTATTTTACAAGGTTTACATAAGGAGGGAGAATGCCGGCAGCTGGAATTCTGGGCTGGAAAAGGAGCAAATATGATAGACCTATTATGCACAACTCCAAAAGTCCTGAAACTACACGGAACATCTTATAAAAAATAATGAAAAATCCTTGCCAAAGATGAAGACCAGGGGGCCCACACCCTGTCCACGAGGGTGGGGGCGCGCCCCCCCTCCTAGGGCGCGCCCCCTACCTCGTGGCCCCCCTGGTGGCTCTCCGATGCCCATCTTCTGCTATATGAGGTCTTTCGTCGAGAAAAAAAATCAAGCAACCTTTAGGGACGAAACTCCGCCATCACAGCGGAACCTTGCGGAACCAATCTAGGGCTCCGGCAAAGCTGTTCTGCCGAGAACACTTCCCTCCGGAAGGGGGAAATCATCATCATCTTCATCACCAACGCTCCTCTCATCGGGAGAGGGCAATCTCCATCAACATCTTCACCAGCACCATCTCTTCTCAAAACCCTAGTTCATCTCTTGTATCCAATTCTTGTCTCCAAGTCCGGGATTGGTACTAGTAGTTTGCTAGTAGTGTTGATTACTCCTTGTAGTTGATGCTAGTTGGTTTATTTGGTGGAAGATCATATGTTCAGATCCTTTATGCATATTAATACCCCTCTGTGATTAGTTATGTTTGTTCCTAAGGACATGGGAGAAGTCTTGCTATTAGTAGTCATGTGAATTTGGTATTCGTTTGATATTTTGATGAGATGTATGTTGTCTAGCCTCTAGTGGTGTTATGTGAACGTCGACTACATAACACTTCACCATTATTTGGGCCTAGAGGAAGGCATTGGGAAGTAATAAGTAGATGATGGGTTGCTAGAGTGACGAAGCTTAAACCCTAGTTTATCGTTGCTTAGTAAGGGCTGATTTGGATCCATATGTTTCATGATATGGTTAGGTTTACCTTAATACTTTTGTTGTAGTTGCGGATGCTTGCAATAGAGGTTAATCATAAGTGGGATCCTTGTTCAAGTAAGAACAGCACCCAAGCACCGGTCCACCCACACATCAAATTATCAAAGTACCAAACGCGAATCATATAAACGTGATGAAAACTAGCTTGACGATATTCCCATGTGTCCTCGGGAGCAATTTTCCTTATATAAGAGTTTGTCCAGGCTTGTCCTTTGCTACAAAAAGGATTGGGCCACCTTGCTGCACTTTATTTACTTTTGTTACTTGTTGCTCGTTACAAATTATCTTATCACAAAACTATCCGTTACCACTTATTTCAGTACTTGCAGAGAATACCTTGCTGAAAACCGCTTATCATTTCCTTCTGCTCCTCGTTGGGTTCGACACTCTTACTTATCGAAAGGACTATGATAGATCCCCTATACTTGTGGGTCATCAAGACTCTTTTCTGGCGCCGTTGCCGGGGAGTGAAGCGCCTTTGGTAGGTGGAATTTGGTAAGGAAAAATTTATATAGTGTGCTGAAATTTATCATCACTTGTTACTATGGAAAGTAATCCTCTGAGGGGCTTGTTAGGGTATCTTCACCCGACCAGAGAGCAAAAGTTGCTCCTCAACCTAATGAACCTACTGAAAATGAATATGAAAATATTCCCTTTGAATTTCCTTCGGGTATGATGGAAAAACTGCTAGCTAATCCTTTTGTAGGAGATGGAACAAAGCATCCTGATGAGCACCTAATATATGTGGATGAAGTTTGTGGACTATTTAAGCTTGCAGGTATACCTGATGATGTTGTTAAGAATAAGGTCTTCCCTTTATCTTTGAAGGGAGATGCATTGACATGGTATAGGCTATGTGATGATACGAGATCATGGAACTATAGAAGACTGAAATTGGAATTTCATCAAAAGTATTATCATATGCATCTTGTTCATCGTGATCGCAATTATATATAATTTTTGGCCTCGCGAAGGAGAAAGCATCGCTCAAGCTTGGGGGAGGCTTAAATCAATGTTGTATTCATGCCCCAATCATGAGCTCCCAAGATAAACTATTATTCAAAATCTTTATGCTCGGCTTTCTGAAAACTATCGCACCATGCTCGATACTTCTTGTGCTGGCTCTTTTATGATGAAGACTATTGAATTCAGATGGAATTTATTGGATAGAATTAAACGAAACTCTGAAGATTGGGACCTCGACGAAGGTAAGGAGTCAGGTATGACACCTAAGTTTGATTGTGTTAAATCTTTTATGGATACCGATATTTTCCGTAAGTTTAGCACTAAATATGGACTTGACTCTGAGATAGTTGCTTCTTTCTGTGAATCTTTTGCAACTTATGTTGATCTCCCAAAGGAGAAGTGGTTTAAATATCATCCTCCCATAGAAGTAAAAGTAGCTGCACCGATTAAAGTTGAAGAAAAGATTGTCACTTATAATGATCCTATTGTTCCTACCTCTTATGTTGAGAAACCACCTTTCCCTGTTAGAATAAAGGATCATGCTAAAGCTTCAACTGTGGTTCATAAAAGCAATATTAGAACTTATACACCTCCTGAGCAAGTCAAAGTAGAACCTAATATTGCTATTGTTAAAGATCTCTTGTCTGATAATATTGATGGGCATGTTATTCAATTCTGTGGTGAATCTGCTAGAATTGCTAAACCTGGCGCTAAAGATAAACATAGACATGTGGTAGGCGTGCCTGTTATTTCTGTTAAAATAGGAGATCATTGTTATCATGGCTTGTGTGATATGGGTGCTAGTACTAGTGTTATACCTTATGACTTGTATATAGAAATTAAGCATGAAATTGCACCTGCTGAGTTAGAAGATATTGATGTCACAATTAAACTTGCCAATAGAGAAACTATATCAGCAGTGGGAATTGTTAGAGATGTTGAAGTCTTGTGTGGGAAAATTAAATATCCTGCTGATTTTCTTGTTCTAAGTTCCCCACAAGATAGCTTTTGTCCCATTATATTTGGTAGACCCTTCTTGAATACTGTTAATGCTAAGATAGACTGCGAAAAGAATGTTGTTACTATTGGCTTGGATAATATGATTCATGAGTTTAATTTCTCTAAGTTTAGTAAACAACACCGTGAAGAAGAATTGCCTAGTAAGGATGAAATGGTTGGTCTTGCTTCTATTGATGTACCTCCTAGTGATCCTCTAGAACATTATTTGCAAGACCATGAAAATGATATGTTTATGAATGAAAGAAGGGAAATAGATGAAGTATTCTTTAAACAGGAACCTATTCTAAAACATAATTTGCCTGTTGAAATCCTAGGGGATCCTCCTCCACCCAAGGGTGATCCTGTGTTCGAGCTTAAACCGTTGCCTGATAATCTTAAATATGCTTATCTTGATGAAAAGAAAATATATCCTGTTATTATTAGTGCTAACCTTTCAGAGCATGAAGAAGAGAGATTATTGAAAACTCTGAAGAAGCACCGTGCTACTATTGGATATACTCTTGATGATCTTAAGGGCATTAGTCCCACTCTGTGTCAGCATAAAATAAATTTGGAAGATGCCAAACTAGTCTGTGATCATCAACGAAGGCTTAATCCTAAGATGAAAGAAGTGGTAAGAAAAGAAATACTAAAGCTTTTGGAGGCAGGTATAATTTATCCCGTTGCTGATAGTCAGTGGGTAAGTCCTGTTCATTGTGTCCCTAAGAAGGGAGGTGTTACTGTTGTTCCTAATGATAAAGATGAATTGATCCCGCAAAGAATTATTACAGGTTATAGGATGGTAATTGATTTCCGCAAATTAAATAAAGCTACTAAGAAAGATCATTACCCCTTACCTTTTATCGATCAAATTCTAGAAAGATTATGCAAACATACACATTATTGCTTTCTAGATGGTTACTCTGGTTTCTCTCAAATACCTGTGTCAGCTAAGGATCAATCAAAGACCACTTTTACATGCCCTTTTGGTACTTTTTCTTATAGACGTATGCCCTTTGGTTTATGTAATGCAACTGCTACCTTTCAAAGATGCATGATGGCTATATTCTCTAACTTTTGTGAAAAGATTTGTGAGGTTTTCATGGACGACTTTTCCGTCTATGGATCCTCTTTTGATGATTGCTTGAGCAATCTTGATCGAGTTTTGCAGAGATGTGAAGAAACTAATCTTGTCTTGAATTGGGAAAAGTGCCACTTTATGGTTAATGAAGGTATTGTCTTGGGGCATAAAGTTTCTGAAAGAGGTATTGAAGTTGATAAAGCCAAGGTTGATGCTATTGAAAAGATGCCATGTCCCAAGGACATCAAAGGTATAAGAAGTTTCCTTGATCACGCCGGATTTTATAGGAGGTTCATTAAGGACTTCTCAAAAATTTCTCGGCCTCTGACTAATTTATTACAAAAAGATATACCATTTGTCTTTGATGATGATTGTGTAGAAGCATTTGAAATACTTAAGAAAGCATTTATCTCTGCACCTATTGTTCAGCCACCTGATTGGAATCTACCCTTCGAAATTATGTGTGATGCTAGTGATTATGCCGTAGGTGCTGTTCTCGGGCAAAGAGTTGATAAGAAATTAAATGTTATCCATTATGCTAGTAAGACTTTAAACAATGCTCAAAGAAATTATGCTACTACTGAAAAAGAATTCTTAGCAGTTGTATTTACTTGTGATAAGTTCAGACCTTATATTGTTGATTCTAAAGTAACTATTCACACTAATCATGCTGCTATTAAATATCTGATGGAAAAGAAAGATGCTAAACCTAGACTTATTAGATGGGTTCTCTTGCTACAAGAATTTGATTTGCATATTGTTGATAGAAAAGGAGCTGAGAACCCCGTTGCAGACAACTTGTCTAGGTTAGAAAATGTTCTTGATGACCCATTACCTATTGATGATAGCTTTCCTGATGTGCAATTAAATGTCATAAATACTTCTCATAGTACTCCATGGTATCCTGATTATGGTAATTACATTGTTGCTAAATTTATACCACCTAGTTTCACATACCAGCAAAAGAAAAAGTTTTTCTATGATTTGAGACATTACTTTTGGGATGACCCACATCTTTATAAAGAAGGAGTAGATGGTGTTATTAGACGTTGTGTACTGAGCATGAACAGGAACAGATCCTACATAAGTGTCACTCCGAAGCTTATGGAGGACATCACGCTGGAGATAGAACTGCACATAAGGTATTGCAATCCGGTTTTTATTGGCCTACTCTCTTCAAGGATGCCCGTAAGTTTGTCTTGTCTTGTGATGACTGCCAAAGAATCGGTAATATTAGTATACGTCAAGAAATTCCTATGAATTATTCACTTGTTATTGAACCATTTGATGTTTGGGGCTTTGATTATATGGGACCTTTTCCTGCCTCTAATGGATATACACATATTTTAGTTGCTGTTGATTACGTTACTAAGTGGGTAGAAGCTATTCCAACTAGTAGTGCTGATCATAACACTTCTATTAAAATGCTTAAAGAAGTTATTTTTCCAAGGTTTGGAGTCCCTAGATATTTAATGACTGATGGTGGTTCACATTTTATTCATGGTGCTTTCGATAAAATGCTTGCTAAATATGATGTTAATCATAGAATTGCATCTCCTTATCACCCACAGTCTAGTGGTCAAGTAGAATTGAGTAATAGAGAGCTCAAATTAATTTAGCAAAAGACTGTCAATAGGTCTAGAAAGAATTGGTCCAAGAAACTTGATGATGCATTATGGGCCTATAGAACTGCATATAAAAATCCTATGGGTATGTCTCCATATAAAATGGTTTATGGAAAAGCATGTCACTTACCTCTCGAACTAGAACATAAGGCATATTGGGCTATTAAAGAGCTCAACTATGATTTCAAACTTGCCGGTGAGAAGAGGTTATTTGATATTAGCTCACTTGATGAATGGAGAACCCAAGCTTATGAAAATGCCAAGCTGTTTAAAGAAAAAGTTAAAAGATGGCATGACAAAAGGATACAAAAGCATGAGTTTAATGTAGGTGATTATGTATTTCTATACAACTCTCGTTTAAGATTTTTTGCAGGAAAACTTCTCTCTAAATGGGAAGGCCCCTACGTTATCGAGGAGGTTTATCGTTCCGGTGCCATAAAAATCAACAACTTCGAAGGCACAAATCCGAAGGTGGTAAACGGTCAAAGAATCAAACACTATATCTCAGGTAATCCAATAAATGTTGAAACCAATGTTATTGAAACCGTAACCCCGGAGGAGTACATAAAGGACACTTTCCGGAACGTTTCAGACTCCGAAAAGGAGTAGGTATGTGGTACGGTAAGTAAACCGACTCCAAAACAGTTTTTAAGGCAATATTTCTCCGCTTTGGAATATTTAGAAAAATAGAAAAATAAGTAGTAGTCCGAGAAGGACACGAGGGCCCCACGAGGGTGGAGGCGCGCCCCCTACCTCGTGGGCACCTCGTGTGCCTTCCGGACTCCGTTTTCTTGCACGATACGTATTTTGGTCGGTAAAAATTCATTATATATTCTCCCGGGGGTTTTGACACTCGTATCACGCAAATATCCTCTGTTTTTGTTTCGAGCTGTTGCTGCTGCAGATTAGAGCAAGATGTCTTCTCAAGAGTCAGTCAGGGAGAGCCAGGTATCTAATCCGGCACCGGAACCAAGGGCAAACAGTGAAGCTGGCCCCTTTGGGCCAGCAACGGAGGAGGAGATGGAGGCTGACTTGATGAGAGTAGATGCCATGGAGGATCAAGAAGCCACTTCTCGCTTTCGATCTGGGTTCGTGATGGAGGAACTACAGAGCTCAGCTATTCCAAACTTGGTTATCCCTTCCAATGTTAGATTTCTTTCTTATGAAAATATTAAGAGGAGTGTCACTTGTTCTCCCGCAGCTATGCAACACCCTTGGGTGCAAGGAGCCTTAGCATTTACAGGAAAGCTTTGCAAGGAAATAATGGACCTCAAGCAGCAAGTCAATAAGCTTGAGGAGGAGAATCGTATCCTAAAGGGCATCATCTCCAAGAATGTTTCACCAACCCCGAAGAAGGAGACATAATCACATGGGTATGGGCACTCCCCTTGGCAACTGCCAAGCTTGGGGGAGTTGCCCCGGTATCGTATCACAACCACAACTCCTATCTTTACCGTTTTTCTTAGTTCGATCCTATTAGTAGTATTTTGATCTAGTAGAATAAAGTTTCTGGCATGATCTAGTTTTGAGTTTTTGCTTCATGATCTCTCTATGTAATCGAGTCCGTGAGCTATATAATAAAGATTAGTGTTGAGTCAAGGGCTTGATTATTTTGCCATGATCTTGAGTGAATAAAAGAAAGGAAAAGAATAAAAAAAACAAAGAGTTCATATTGATCTTATTGAAAGTGATGACTTCACATAGAAAGAGTATGATGATTAAAAGTTGTTGGGAGTTGGCAAACATAGCTTTGGTCATCGTTGCAATTAATAGGAAGTAAAAAGGAAAGAGAGGTTTCACATATAGATATACTATTATTGACATCTTCTGTGATTGTGAGCACTCATTAAAATATGACATGCTAAAGAGTTGATGTTGGACAAGGAAGACAACGTAATGAGTTATGTTTTCTTATATGTGAGATAAAGTATATTGTCATGGATCTTCCAACATGTTGAGCTTGCCTTTCCCCCTCATGCTAGCCAAATTCTCAGCACCAAGTAGAGATACTACTTGTGCTTCTAAAAATCCTTAAACCAGTTTTGCCATGACAATAAAATTGCTCTCTAAAAGCGCATGATATTACTCAATCCATAGGTAGATATGGTGGATTTTTTATCCTTCAAGTAATATCATATGTTCAGATCCTTTATGCATATTAATACCCCTCTGATTATGAACATGAATATGCTTTGTGAGTAGTTACGTTTGTTCCTGAGGACATGGGAGAAGTCTTGCTATTAGTAGTCATGTGAATTTGGTATTCGTTCGATATTTTGATGAGATGTATGTTGTCTAGCCTCTAGTGGTGTTATGTGAATGTCGACTACATAACACTTCATCATTATTTGGGCCTAGAGGAAGGCATTGGGAAGTAATAAGTAGATGATGGGTTGCTAGAGTGACGAAGCTTAAACCCTAGTTTATCGTTGCTTAAATAAGGGATGATTTGGATCCATATGTTTCATGCTATGGTTAGGTTTACCTTAATACTTTTGTTGTAGTTGCGGATGCTTGCAATAGAGGTTAATCATAAGTGGGATGCTTGTTCAAGTAAGAACAGCACCCAAGCACCGGTCCACCCACATATCAAATTATCAAAGTACCGAACGCGAATCATATGAATGTGATGAAAACTAGCTTGACGATATTCCCATGTGTCCTCGGGAGCGCTTTTCCGTATATAAGAGTTTGTCCAGGCTTGTCATTTGCTACAAAAAGGATTGGGCAACCTTGCTGCACTTTATTTACTTTTGTTACTTGTTGCTCGTTACAAATTATCTTATCACAAAACTATCTGTTACCACTTATTTCAGTACTTGCAGAGAATACCTTGCTGAAAACCGCCTATCATTTCCTTCTGCTCCTCGTTGGGTTCGACACTCTTACTTATCGAAAGGACTACTGTAGATCCCCTATACTTGTGGGTCATCAAGTACTTCACTGCCGGGTGCCGAGAGGGCACCCTCCTCAAGCAAGGCTCCTCTTCGACGAGCCGGCAACCCTGGACGAACTGCTGATCATAGCAGACAAGTATGCCACGGCAGACTCCTCCATGAAGGCGGAGATCCAAGTTAACTTGTCGAGCAAGGTGGCCCCTCAAGCACCACAGACCCCTGCTTGTGACACCAGTTGGCGACAGCAACCAAACGACAACAAACGCAAGGCCATGCAGCCGGTTTCCACGAGCCGGCAGGTGGCAACACTCGAGGATCAGCAGCCGGAAGGGCAGCCTCCCCCCAAGCGCCAGAAGGGCGGCAAGCCCAACTGGTTGCCCGCCTTCTCGTACGAGCAGACCCTTGATGCACCCTGCAAGTTCTACAGCGGCGCGAAACCATCCAACCACACCACTCGAAAGTGCCACTGGCTCACTAGGATCGCCAAGGGCGATGGACTCCAGCCTCCTCCGCCAGCTGGCCCGCCGCCTCCTCCTCCTCAGCAGCTAGCGGCTGGCCAGTCGGCGCCATACAAGATGATTATCCCGAGGAGCATGGGGCCTGCATCGTGTTCACCAGCGTGGCCGACAGCAGGTGCAGTAGACGGCAGCAGCAACAAGAAGTAAACACAGTAGCATCAGAAGCCCCTGAATTCATGCATTGGTCAGAGAAGCCCATCAGCTGGAGCAGAGCCAACCACCCGGAGGTGATGCCCAATCCTGGCTCCTATGCTCTGGTGTTGGATGCCACCTTTGCCACAGAGAGACGAGCTGCTCGCTTCTCCCGAGTTCTGATAGATGGCGGTAGCAGCATCAACATCCTGTACAAAGATACCATGGTGAAGTTGGGGATCAAGCAAAGACATCTTCAGCCCAACCAGGCTGTTTTCCATGGCATTGTTCCAGGCCTTTCCTGCTCACCAATCGGCAAGACTCAGATAGACGTCCTCTTTGGGGACAAAAATCATTTCCGTCGAGAGCCAGTCTGGTTTGAGGTGGTGGACCTCGAAAGCCCCTATCATGCGCTGCTTGGCCGGCCTGCCCTGGCCAAGTTCATGGTGGTTCCCCACTATGCTTACCAGAAGATGAAGATGCCGGGCTCCAAGGGAATCCTGACCATAGCAGGAGACTACAAGAAGTCGTCCGCCTGCGCAGCAGAGAGCAGCCGGTTAGCCGAGTCCCTCGTGATCGCGGCCAAGAAGGGACTCCTTGACCGGGTGGTGGCCATGGCCGGCAAGCAGCCGGAAATTTCATCCAACCCCAAGGAGTCGGAAGCTGAGGGCTCGTTCAAGCCAGCAAAGGAAACCAAGAAGATACCCTTGGACCCGGAGCACCTGGAGAGGTATGCTGTCATAGGTGCAAACCTTGACAGAAAATAGGAAGGCGAGCTCGTCGATTTCCTCCATGAGAATCCGGACATCTTTGCATGGTCTCCCAAGGATTGCCGGGTGTTCCGACGGAATTCGCCGAGCACAAGCTACACGTCCGGTCAGGTGCCAAGCCAGTCAGGCAGCCCTTGCGCCGCCTGTAGGAGGAGAAGAGAAGAGTCATTGGAGAAGAGATAGCCCGGCTTCTAGCAGCCAGCTTCATCATGGAAGTGTTCTTTCCAGAATGGTTAGCCAACCCGGTCCTAGTGCCGAAGAAGAACAAGCAGTGGCGCATGTGTATTGATTATACCAGCCTCAACAAGGCATGCCCCAAAGACCTATTTGCTCTGCCAAGAATCGACCAAGTGATTGACTCCACAGCTGGATGCGGGTTGTTGAGATTTTTGCACGCATACTCAGGGTACCACCAGATCAAGCTGAACCCAGCTGACAGGCTGAAGAACGCCTTCATCACGCCATTGAAGCCTACGCTGCGACCATGGCGTTGGATTGAGAGCGCGGCGCCACTTTTCAGTGATGCATGCAGAAGTGTCTCCTTAAGCAACTCGGCAGAAATGCCCACGTCTATGTGGACGATGTTGTGGTGAAGACGGAGAAGCGTGGAACACTGCTAGAAGACCTCAAGGAAACCTTTGAAAACTTGCGCTGATTTCAGATCAAGCTCAACCTGGAGAAATGCATCTTTGGAGTACCAGCCGGCCAACTTCTTGGCTTTCTGGTTTCAGAACACGGCATAGAGTGCAACCCTGTGAAGATCAAGGCCATCGAGAGGATGGAAGTGCCCACCCGACTGCTGGACGTGCAAAAATTCACCGGCTGCTTGGCATCCATCAGTCGTTTGATGAGTCGGCTGGGTGAGAAGGCTCTTCCCCTGTACCAGCTCATGAAGAAGACCACTTTTTTCGAGTGGAACGACAAGGCGTATGAAGCTTTTTTCCAGCTCAAGCAGATGTTGACCACTCCGCCTGTTCTAGCGGCTCCGACTCCTAAGGAGCCCAAGCTCCTCTACATCGCCGCTACCAGCCGGGTGGTCAGCACAGTCATAGTGGTGGAACGCAAGGAAGAAGGAAAAGCACTACTGAGGGAGTCCTAGATTAGGGGGTCCTTGGACAGCCGGTCTATATACTTTGTCCGGACTGTTGGACTATGAAGATAAAAGATTGAAGACTTTGTCCCGTGTCCGGATGGGACTCTCCTTTGCATGGAAGGCAAGCTTGGCAATTCGGATATGTAGATCTCCTCCCTTGTAACCGACTCTGTGTAACCCTAGCCCCCTCCGGTGTCTATATAAACCGGAGGGTTTAGTCCGTAGGACAACAACAATCATAATCATAGGCTAGCTTCTGGGATTTAGCCTCTACGATCTCGTGGTAGATCAACTCTTGAATACTCATATCATCAAGATCAATCAAGCAGGAAGTAGGGTATTACCTCCATTGAGAGGGCCGAACACAGGTAAACATTGTGCCCCCGTCCTGTTACCATCCGCCTTAGACGCACTGTTCGGGACCCCCTACCCGAGATCCGCCGGTTTTGACACCGACATTGGTGCTTTCATTGATAGTTCCACTATGCCATCACCATAAAGGCTTGATGGACCCTTCGATCATCGGCAACGATGTGATCCAGGGTGAGGTTTTCCTTCCCGGACAGATCTTCATATTCGGTGGCTTCATACTGCGGGCCAACTCGCCTGGCCATCTGGAGTAGATCGAGAGCTACGCCCCTGGCCATCAGGTCAGGTTCGGAAGCTTGAACTACACTGCCGACATCCGCGGAGACTTGATCTTCGACGGGTTCGAGCACATGTCAGGTGCGCCGCACAGTCACGATGAGCATGACTTAGCTCTGCCGTCGAACGGTGTTCAGGAGATCACACCTGTGGCCACTCCGGCCTTCAACCTGGAGCAGATCGCGCTGTCCGATGACGGGGGATGGACCCTGCCACGGAGGCCGCACACTCAGCGGCGATAGAGCCGAATGCTGACTTCACCTCCTATGAGACCTGTGTTGCCGGACACTTGGATTCGTCCCCGGCCACGGGCTCCGAACCGCCTGCGTCCGTGCCTATCGAATCTGATTGGGCACCGATCATGGAGTTTTCCTCCGCGGATATCTTTCAGCACTCACCCCTAGGCGACGTGCTAAATTCATTAAGGTCTCTCTCCTTGTCAGGAGACCCTTGGCCGAACTATGTTCGGCTCGGGTGGGGAGCGGACGACGAAGAAATTCGTTCCCCACCAACCACCCACTTAATAGCCACTGTCGACAACTTAACCGACATGCTCGATTTCGGCTCCGAAGACATCGACGGTATGGACGACGATGCAGGAGACGAACAGGAACCACCGCCCATAGGGCGCTGGACTACCACCTCATCATATGATATATACATGGTGGACACCCCCAAAGAAATGATGGCAATAAGGCAACGGAGGATAATCCCCTTGAGAAGCAATCTAAGCAACGGCGTCATCGGTGCCGCTCTAAGCGCCGCCATAGCAAAGGCAGCGATACCGGCACAACAGACAACAACGTTGCAGATAGTGCTGAAGACGAAGACAATCCCCTCCAGCCAGGCTTTGAGCAGGAGGATGGGCGAGCTAGCCCTAAGGAACAGGCAGCAGACGGAGAATCAGAGGATGACAATTACATGCCTCTCTCCAAAGACGAGGTGAGCCTCGGCGACGAAGAATTTATCGTGCCTGAGGATCCCGTCGAGCAGGAGCGCTTCAAGCGCCGGCTTATAGCCACAGCAAAAAGCCTGAAGAACAAGCAACAACAGCTTCAAGCTGACCAAAATCTGCTAGCGGATAGATGGACTGAGGTCCTGGCGGCCGAGGAATACGAACTCGAGCGCCCAACTAAAAGTTACCCAAAGCGTAGGTTGCTACCCCAACTCGAGGATGAAGCATTAAAGCCTACTCTTCCAGAGCATGATGCGGCTGACCGGCCACCTCGCGGCTGAGACAGAGTGGCATATCAGCCCGAAGTCCAGCCCGCACCCTGTCGCCAGTCAAACAAAAACAGCAAGGCCCGGGGCAACACGTAGGACCTGCGAGACGTATTGGAAAAAAGCAGGACATACAAGATCGATCTACGGAGCACGGGGGCGCGCCCCAACGCGTGACGATGATCGTCACGCGGATATACTAAAGCAAATCCGGTAAGGCGAATCAGCAGACAAGACTCATATGAACTGCGTCGTGACATAGCCCAGCACAGAGGCGCCGCACACCCCCTATGCTTCACTGACGAAGTAATGGATCATGAATTCCCAGAAGGTTTTAAACCCATGAACATTGAATCATATGATGGTACAACAGACCCTGCGGTATGGATTGAAGATTTCCTCCTCCACATCCACATGGCCCGCGGTGACGATCTACATGCCATCAAGTACCTCCCACTAAAACTCAAAGGACCGGCTCGGCATTGGCTGAATAGCCTACCGGCAAACTCCATCAAAAGTTGGGAGAACTTGGAAGATGCATTCCTTGACAACTTCCAGGGCAGTTATGTGCGACCACCGGATGCTGATGACTTGAGTCACATAACCCAACAGCCAGGGGAATCAGCTAGGAAATTCTGGACTCAGTTCCTAACTAAAAAGAACCAAATTGTCGACTGTCCGGATGCCGAGGCCTTAGCGGCATTCAAGCATAACATCTATGACGAGTGGCTCACCCGACACCTCGGCCAAGGGAAGCCGAAGTCCATGGCAGCCCTCACGACACTCATGACCTGCTTTTGCGCGGGCGAGGACAGCTGGCTAGCTCGCAACAACAACACATCAAGAAATCCTGGTAATTCAGATGCCAAAGATAGCAACGGCAGACCACATCGCAACAGACACAAGCGCCGCAACAACGGCGACAACGCCGAAGACACGGCAGTCAATGCCGGATTCAGTGGCTCTAAATCCGGTCAGCGGAAAAAGCCATTCAAAAGAAGCAATTCGGGTCCGTCTAGTTTGGACCGCATACTCGATCGCTCGTGTCAAATTCACGGCACCCCCGATAAACCAGCCAACCACACCAACAGAGAATGCTGGGTGTTCAAACAGGCCGGCAAGTTGAATGCCGAAAAGAAGGAAAAGGGGCTGCATAGTGACGACGAGGAGGAGCCCCGGCCGCCGAACACAGGAGGACAAAAGAAATTTCCTCCCCAAGTGAAAACAGTGAACATGATATACGCAACCCATATTGCCAAGCCGGAACGGAAGCGTGCACTAAGGGGCGTCTATGCGATAGAGCCGATCGCCCCAAAGTTCAACCCATGGTCTTCTTGTCCGATCAGGTTCGATCACGAGGACCATCCACGATGATTCGTCATGGCGGTTCCGCCGCATTGCTCCTTGACCCCATCATTGACGGATTTCACC
>JAHIAM010002194.1:0-23613 GCA_021605205.1 Aegilops longissima | reverse complement strand
AAGTTTGACTTATTAGTTTGGAGCCGACTCAGAGTCTAATCTGTGAACAGGACGATAAAGTAGCATGTAATATTAAGCGATGCATAACGTAGGTAGACACGAAGAGTGCGCCTCTTACGGACCCGCGTAGTCCTCGAGGTCATCTCGCTCGTTGATGATGGTAATGCAGTTTTCATGGCTGCTAGCGGCGGGAAGAAGATCCGAGGCGGCGAAGACATTCTGGGAGGCCGGATCCCGCCTGTGTTGGACCTTCTGTCGTTGGAGCAAATGAGCTGGGTGGACGACGCACAGTAGTAGGAGCGGACAAACCACGCAATATTTTCTTTGACAACTATCTGAAGAGAAGTAATTCGTAAGGGCTCGCTTGAATTGGAGGATTCCAACAATGCAGGGATAGGAAATAGACAGGAATAGGATAGGAATGCACGCTGCAAAACAGTAGAATTTAAAACACATGTGATTTCTCGCTAACTGGGTGTTTGATTCACAACAATTGGAAGATCACAGGATGCAAAGAAGCATGGTTAGATTAAGTCAAACCAAAAGAAAATGTACGGTTATAATGCTATTATGCTACTATCTCTTAGTCTTGTGCTTCATGAATAGGAATTTGAAAAGGAGGACAAGTGAAAATTAAAATTCCTACGCTTTTTTCTTCAAGGAGACACTAAAGGAACAAATTGTGCTCATGGACAATATATATAACATGTAGAGTAAAAAGAGATGCAACAAGTATACAACCTCTTTGGCGGCCATGTCGATCTCAGCGTGATTGGGTTGGCTGTGAGGATGTTCGATTACTGGTTGCCGGAGGAGGGAAGAAGATCTTAGGTGTCCGGAGATGGAGCCCAAGGCTACTGTCCACCAGTGATGGAAGGTTTCACCGCTGGAGCAACTCCGGTGAGTTGTACGACGCCAAGGCTGAAGCAGGATAAGAAAGACAACGATCAACGTTAACCTGTGTGGAATTCTAATAGCATCTCCAATACATGACGAAAATACATAACCACAAAGTGCTAGATGTAAAATACATCAGCCGCCATCTCTCAACTTAACCGTCAAACTGAACTTAATCGTTTAAATCGAACCTAACTGTCAAACTGAATTTTCACCGCCGAAACCTAACGCACTAGCAAGGTGAGGTTACACGCCGGTCGATCGATTTTTTCATCTCCGGTCACCGATTTTCCAGCCGTTGGATACGTAAATCAAGGGCCCGCGGTTCATCTTTCAACCTCCACTCCAGAGCCGCCACCACCATCGGCCAACACAGAGTCTTCGTCTGGCCACGGCCGGCTGCACCGCTTCGCCACTCCAAAACACTCCCCACTTCCACTCGTCCACCGCCACCCGGCCATCCTCTAGGCCCCCACGTGCCGAGCTTTCTCCGCCGATCCCCACGCCACCACCCCGCCAACGCCTCACCACGGCCAACCACCGCCCCATCCTGAACCCTAAGATAGATAGTGGTGTACCTCTCCCATGAGCTCCCCTCCCCGCGGTTGGTTCTTCCTTCACCCCTACGTAGCCCACTCCTTGAAAATCGATCGACCCAAAAGTCGATTCAGTCGATCAAGTGTAGCCAATCGGAGCGAAAGCATCGCAAGCAAGAGCAAGAGCGAGCAAAGAACATGAAAAGCAAAGAAGAAGAGCAGACTGTAGGGACCGAGAGCAAGAGAAGAGCAGAGCATGAAGCGAGAGCTAAATCAGCAGCAGCTCCTATCGATGTGGACGTCCGCCACGAGGGAGCGACGCCATGGAGGAAGTGGTCGCGACGCTTGCCGTGGATGGAGCCACGCTGTGTCGGCTCGGGACCGAGCGCCCGGCAGCACCGTGAGATCGAATCAAGAAGAAAATGCGTGATTAGTGTACAACCTCTTTGGTGGCGCCGATTAGGCCGCAGCTTCATCCGAGGAAACGTGATGATGATGCTCTTCAGCGGCAGGTGAAGATGGCGTGGGAATGGAGGTGGCGCGAAAGACGAGGGGAACGCTGGGCATCTCCTAGGAGGTGGAGGACGGGTGGCTGGAACCGCGGACGATGAGATCGACGACGGATCCTCATCCAAAGACGGTGGATGAGGGACGCCGAGGTGTTGCTGTGGACGACGCCGTCAGGAAGAGGCTCCGCCGGTGGCGGACGGAGGCAGGTGTGGGTTTCGCCACGGGTTTTCGCGCCTTGGTACTTTAATGGTATGGGGATGGGATGGCGGGGAACCATGGCTTAGGGACGCGCTTTGTCCGAAATGTGGTAAGTTTTGAAAGTACCCCCACCGATTTGAGGCGGTTCTTCGTTCAGGGGTACCACGGCATTTCGCGGTTTCGGATTTCAGAGGTGGTGGGAGCTGCTGTAATTTTAGAATAGCAAGGCGCTGGTTGAGATGGAGGGAGTTGTTTGAGCACAACGAGACAGAGATATATCTTAAATATTTCGCCAATAAGGCGCTGGTTGAAATTTCCTACAAGCCTAACGGTAATTGCACTCAAATCAATGCGCAAGACTACAAATGTCATTCAAAACTTTGAATTCATGTTATGTTCAATTAAAATATTTCGCCACGTGTATAATGCATGCAACCTACTAGTCAAATGAACGCTTTAGTGTATTCCAAACGATATACTACCACTCAAGATGAACTCAATTTGAATAAGATCTACAGTAATGATTATTGTGAAGTCAAAGCATTTGAATTGCTTTCTCCGCTTTAATAAGATCTACAATCATCATTATTGTCAAGTTAAACCATTGTTTGTGTATTATCTTCACAAAGACATCATTATGATTAGTCTCGAATTACATATGAACTATGTGTACTATATGAACTCTAACTAGATTTTTGAATCCACTTTTATTTTGATTTCAAATCACATTACATTTATAGCTCTAGCTAGATCCTCATAATCTAAACCATGTCTCATATGTATAATGTGTTTATCACATTATGTATGGTGCCCCGCCCCCACGCTTACAAGTATTTAGATGTGTTGCAAACACCACACATTACCACAAGTTCAAATAAAATGTGAGAATGTTCATATATAGTATTCTTTAGATTGCTCGATATTTAGTTGTAAGCTGCAAACGCCGCACATTATCACAAATTCAAATAAAATGTGAGATTGTTTGATGTATAGTATGGTTTAGATTGTTCGGCATTTAGTCTGTGAGTTGCAAACGCCATGCATTATCACATTATGGTATAACATGCACAACACGCGGTATCACCGCTATATTCATGCATGCAATGTTTAAAACACTATGATCTCCTATTCAAATATATGAATCTGCCATATCAAATTATGATCTTTTTAGTCTCTTACACCCACACAATCCTCTAACCTTTGTAGCTACCACTAATCTTCTCTCTGCATGCACACGCCTCCTCGCCTCCCCTCCCCAGCATTCTATCCACCTGCACATTCATTTTTTTTCTTTAGGTCATTCTCCCAGTCTCCACAACTCCTTTCCGACACACACCGATCGATAAACCTCTCCAAATGCCTGCCTGCCTACAACATACACACACAGCTTCAATCTCCTCCTTTATGTGTCCTTGCCTCGTGTCTCTATATGGTTAGACACACGGTAAACTCTGCCCCTCTTTTCATCGATCTCACAACCGCACACTCCTCCTCTATCTAGCTAGTAGTTGGGCCTCTCGCACCACCTCCTAGCTCCATTCTCTCTGCCTCATCCGCCTCATTGGGCCTTATTTGCCTCTAACAAATGGACGTGACACCGACCGATCTCTCGCTATACATATAGCCGCTAGGTCCTTATAACTCGCTTTTACCCACACATCGATCGATCTCACCTCATTAGTTGTGTCTCCCTTCCTCCGCATAAACAACAATTGATCTACCGATCTAGTTAGGTTTGCTTACCAAACACATGGTTCCCTTCATCATCCATGGATGCGCCCCGACAGATCTATCACGCACAGCACACACAAAAACACATCCCCACTCTTATTGATAACATTGCGCCCAGTTCCTCGCTTGTCTATCTAGTAGGCTCCCAACATCTCCGAGAAGCAACTCCATCACCCATCCATCACTCTCTACCCCTCCCTCTCCTCTCCCTCCCTCTCTCTCTCCTCTCTCTCTCTCTCCCATCATATTTCCCTGGCCCTTCGCTTATGTATGGATGTCGACCGATCTCCCTCAAGACATAGCTGGGTCTCTCCTTCTCAACACATATACGAAGTCGTTTCTACCTCTATAGTTAGGCTCTCCGCCACCCCTCCCCCACCCCTCCCCCACACACACACCGACACATCAAGCGCCTAGTCATGTCTCCCCGCCACACACAAACTTGACATGTGCCCTCTAACGCTCCTAGAGGCCAGCCGCTTCCTATATCTTTGACTTGCACACACACACACACAATTTCGATGGCTCTTCTCATCGATCTCGCACCCACCCACTTAATCTCTCTTCTCACTCTATCGATAAGCTATGACCCTCCTCTCTTCTCATGGATTTCCCGACCTCTTCATGTATGATATGGATAGGCCTCCATTTCACACACATTGCATGCAAAATTTTGTTTGAGATGTCATCGACTCCCACAAATAATTCATGAAATCAACCCCACCCCACCCCCACCCCCACCACACAAAACAAAAACACTCATGAACGCGGTTTGTATCTCTCACACACACCCACGTAGGTGGGGGACGGCACGAAGAGAAGAGGTGCATGCACGACGACACGCATTCTGCCTCTTTTCCCAACCACACCCGCTGGTACACGGTGGAGCCTATTTCTGCATTTAAAAAAGCAGGCACCACGTGGTAATTTGGCACGGTACTCGTTGTCCACTTGGTGGAGGGAGGATCGCCACCACGGGTGAACAAACAAATATGCGACTTGACGCTGCTATGTTAAATTAAAAAGAGGCAAACCATGTGGGGCCTACCTTAGAGGCAAGGCTCTATACACCGGAGTACTTTGATGTGTCCCAACAACTCGCAGTACAAGGGAGAAGCTTGCTTAGCACATCGCCTCCCCGCCCACGGGCGCCAGTGGCTCGCATGATGAGGTGAAGCTTGCCTCCTCGCCTACATGCGCTCGGTGGGCTCGCAGGACGAGGAGAAAAATTTACTACTCCTCTCTGCTTACTCCTCGTCCCTACTACCTTGGTTATAGAGATTATATCATATTGTTTGGAATATATATGTCCTTTAGTAGATTTCAATATGAACTACTAGTACATACTCCAAACACCGATGTATATAGACGTATTTTAGAGTGTACATTCACTCATTTTGTTCAGATGTAGTAGCACTTCCCTCGCCTCGACTCGCCCATCGCAGGACATGCAGCAATTCATTCGGTCTCATATAGCTAGAATGATATATACGTGACTACCATTATTGCTCGACTTCACTAAGAGGCTAAGAGCCAATCGCAAGGTTAATATTTTGGAGATGCTGCTTAAGGTTATAGGAGAACGATTAGTAGGTGCCGCCATTTATAAATAAATTTTTTTTTCAAGCAGCACATACACAATATGATAGGTTCATATGGAGAGAAAAGGAAACCGCTTCCACTATATACATAGTCGGACGGGCCAGCCTACACGGTTGCTTTGTCGGGTTTCTCTTCACACTCTTCGCACAAAACGCACCGTGGCCTACATCTCTAACATCCCGATGGATCACGCCCGCTTGGGGAAGGGGTGGATGCTTAGTGTAGATGCGGTGGTCCGCCGACGGCGAAACTCCACCGCTCAGACGCCCCGATCAGTGGGTCCCCGCAGCTTCTCTCACAAAGCCTGTGAGGTTGCCTTCGCCCTTGCTCACCATCATGACGTGGCAAGGGGCCACACTCCCCGCCGCCTCCTCCCAAGGTTGAGCTACGCCCCTCGTGTACAACTCCCTTTACAGCCGGGTTGCACCATTGCTCCAGCCTGCCCACATCACTCCCTCGTGGATATTTCTCTACTTTTTGCCCGCACATACCGATAATTTCACCGCTTCTACGTATTGTATTTGTGATGAGTTTATGTCTCATCAACTAGTCCTAGTAATCTTATTCTAATCACGCTTCTTCAATTTCTTTGCCACGTGGATGCTCTATCTCGATTTTGGTGAAACTGCACAAAATGATCCGATGGTCAAGGTTGCAAACTTCATTTATTAGGAAGCTCGAACGCTGCCAAAGAAATTGAAGTCCGGTTAGGGTTCACGGCTCAAGGGCTAGGGACCCATGGATCGCTTTTTTCTTTAGTTGCCTCGCTCCAAAATAAGTGTCAACTTTAGTAGTAGTACAACTTTGTACTAAAGTTTGCACAAAGTTGAGACACTTATTTTGGAACGGAGGGAGTATATTTGCTATGATCTCATTAATCATTGAGATGCAATAGCATGCATGTTAGTCTCCTTTGTATTTGATGAAATGTTGCAACGGGCAACCTTGGACGCAAGATACATGTAACAGAGCTGAAGCTTCATAGCATTGTACAAATTTATCTCGCTGATAAATTACAAGACGATTAGTACTATACTAGTACTTCCTCCGTTTCCTAAATATAAGTCTTTGTAGATATTTCACCATTAACCACATGCGGATGTATATAGATGCATTTTAAGTGTAGATTCATTCATTTTGTTCCGTATGTAGTTCACCTAGTGGAATCTCTACAAAGACTTATCTACTAGAAATAGCTAGCCCTCACTACTAGGAATTCTCTATCCTCTCCTTGAGCCACATCATCAAAATTGACGTAGCTGTAGATGAAGTAAATCACCATAATAGCCGCTCCGATCTAGACGCTGAGAGGCTCAAGACTAAGCCACATGCAAGCATGCAGAAATACCGTGGAACATGCACGTGAGTGGGTTTTAAATCACATCAACATGTTCTGCATGCAAGCATGCACCGCAGCATAGCATGTAAGTGAGCTTTTAAGTCCCATTAATATGTCAAAAAGAAAAATATAATCCCATTATGCAAGAGGAGTTATTGATCTTTTTTCCTTACGTGGATGATCTAAATGATGATATGAGTTTATTTAGTTTGGCTACCACATTTGTCATGCGGTTATAGATTTTTTTAGTTCTATGAAATCGATAATTTTGGCGCAGAGATATATCGCTGTTCAAGGCAACGCCAAGGACTCATCTAGTAATATTTAGGAACGGAGGAGTACTATGTAAAGAGTTAGGTGTCGCACGGTGATAGTGTGAGGTGGGCCATGTAATCACCGAGCTCCATGTGTTTTCACTTCTCTTGCACTCCTCCGCTGTAAGAATGGACAAAATTGTAATCTACTACCTCCTTTCACGAAAGCGTGGGACATCCAAAGAGTCCTACTACCTTAGTAATAAAGACCAATGAGTCATTAAATCACATAGACCCAACAAGAAGTTGATGGACGAGCAACCATCACTCTTGCGCCAGTGAGAGGTCGCATTCTTTGCCCGTGCATGAATGCGCGATCGATTCTTTGGAGCCATACCGACTGCTTTCAAGCAGAAGCGATGCGTATGGCGAGGGCTTGGGTGGGCCAGCTGGTCAGAGCGGTGGAAGTTGTCCGATGTCCCTACCAACACGCCCGAAATGAGAGGATGCACCGACTCTCGCTAAAATCGCACAACTACACACCATATCTCCGTAGGAGTAGGTCGATCTGTCGTGACTCTCTAACACACATACATGCCGTTAAACACACACACACACACACGCACCTTGGTCCCTGCTGCACCTTCTAACGTGACTTATTACACTTAGACGGAGAGGAGTAGTAAGTATACTAGATACAAAGGCACACCGACTTAAGTCGAATACAAGTGCCCAAAAATTTGTGTGCATGTTATAATAAGGATTCACTTAAAATAGTACGTGAGCCAACAGAGAGATCAATTGGACAAAGGTTCCCAGCAAGAGCGTAGATGTGTGAGGTAGTAGAGATATCACGGCGCTTTTAATTTTTTCTTATTAATTTTTTGCTTCACCTCCGACCGGTGGGACCCAACGATCACGTGGGAGAGAGGTAAGGTGACTAAGGCTGCATTATTTCGCACCATCGTGGATAGTCTTACCACCGAACCCACATGACACGATTATGATTGAAATCCTAATGACTCCCACACACACAAAAAAAAACACGGTGATGCCCTGGCTCATATGAATGCAGGAACATATAAAGGTTATTTTCTCTCGCTGAACATAACGGAGGGTTGTGTAGCTGGTTAGCCTGTTCGCCATCAAACTTGAGGTCTCGGTTCGATAACTACACTTGAGCATAATTTTTGCCAGAGGATTCTTTCGACTGATCAAAATGTTTTCTAGGGTTTGCACGCCTACACTCTCTAGTATATATATACATGCCGGAGACTCAACGCCAGAAGTTGCTCTCTTCACACTCTATCGCCTCTCTACACGGAGCCTCAACGCTAGAAGTTGCCTTCACACTCTCTCGCCTCTCAGTATCTAAACAAGACTGCATGGCTCTCTCTTCCTCATCGCTGCTCAAAGAGCCGGCAGGATCCGGTCCACGGAAGGGAAGGAGGCTTAACGCTATCACCGCTTACATGTAGGAGGGAATCCATCATCAAGGCCAGTTGTTCACTTTCCACCCAACGGCGTGCAGAGGAGGGCCTCCACCCCTTCTTCTTCGCAGCCTGTCCTGGCGCCCAACCGAACCACGCCCCAAGAACCTTAAGGTATATTTTACTTATCCACATGCATTGCTCTAGCTGCATGTATACCATGAATCTAGGACGGGTTCAAAGAGGAAAGGAGTGGGGGAAAGTAGTGGAAAAGTTGTATATAGCATGAATCTAGGATGTGGTTCAAAGAGGAAATGAAGGGGAAAGTTGTATAGCATGAATCTAGGACGTGGTTCAAAGAGGAAAGGAATGGGGGAATGTAGTGGGGAAAGTTGTATCTAGGACGTGGGTTCAAAGAGGAAAGGAAGGGCGAAAGTACTAGTTCAAAAGGAAAGGAAGGGACAAGCCTCGCAGAGTTTGAGCAGACTAGATTTGCTGCTACCACATAGGGAAAGGTGTCTAAAGATAACAAAATTGGGACCAACACAAATATGCTCCTTGGTTGTTTGTTCTTGTTGCAACAGTCGTGCATGACCTGCTGTGTCACAATCCGCATATCTCATAGTAGGGGTCCTAAGCTAGATGCATGTCAAATCAGGTATGACTGCAGCATGATCACAAATTGGCATGACTGCATGACTGTCTTGGAGTGATGGTAACATGGACATCGGGTTTTACCCAGCTTCGCTCTCTTGATGAGATAATACCCTACATGCTGCTTTTGATTGTATTCATACGGTGTAGTACATAGTACATGTGTCTACCACGAGATTGTAGTAATGAATCTCAGATTGTCTATTGACTAGCCTGCCCCTCAGATATATAAGATAACCGGAGGCCTAGGGTTTAAGAGAGTCTCTGTATTGGGCGCCAAGTCTTGTGGAGTCTTCCTTATATGCGCGGCAGGGTTGTCCGAATCGCCCATGAGTATACAGCCATGGGGTCCTCGCCCAATCCAATCGACGGGAGATGACGTGGTGAGTACCCCCTCAGTCCAGACACCGCCAAGAGTCCTCGAACCGGTCTTCAAGTTGGGAACGCCTCGATTCTTCCGAATCTGTTCTTCACCTTCTGGTCGCTGGTCTTGAAAACTGGTTCAACAAATCTTCCCATCTTCGATCTTGAGGATCGCCAAAGTGAATCAAGAGTTTACACGCCTGCATCCGAGGAGCCCTTTAAGTTTCCGCCTTTATCAATGCCTTGTCATTTTATGCCACGCTCGGGTTTGAAGTTGTTCCCGAGGGCATGTCCTCTGCGTCCCGAGCTCCAACGCTGGATCTGTATTCGAGGTATCTTTAGCAGCCGAGCACCAACGCCGACAGCTTCCGAAGCTCCAACGCCGAATGTATCCGAGCTCCAACGCCGGACTATGTCAAAGCTCCAACGCCGATCAGATCCAAGCTCCAACGCCGGACTATGCCCAAGCTCCAACGCCGACTATATTCGAGGTGTCATAGATCACCTTGGTTCAAAAAAGTTGAAGGAGTTTAGCCGAGCTTAATGCCGGAAATGCCTTTCTACGGAGCCAGCCACTAGCGCCCGAGCTTTATGCCGGATCGCCTCCGGGTGTCTATTGTAGTTGAGCACCAACGCCAGATCAGATCCGAGGTGGTGCACCACCGCCATGGGCTGATTTTTATGAATTTAATTCTGAATTATGCAATGTAATCTCTCGCGAGATGTACACCAAAGAGCCCTCAAGGTGCATGTTGGCCTAATATCCGGATGCACCAAGGAAAAAATCAAACCGCTGACCCTAGTAGCCCCCGAGACTCAAAGTTGATTCATAAAATTAGCCCGAGGATCAATTCCAGCTCGGCAGAAAGATACTTAGGAATATAAACGCGGCAGTAAAGTTCAAGACTCAAAGTTGGGTGCGCCACCAACCCGAGGTTAATAATCTCCTCGAAAACTAGATGCACTTTTAAATTTTCTCGCATTGGATTGTCAACGCAGAGTCTCCCGAGACATCGGGTCGGATGGCAACACCCGCATCAGGGGATCGATGTGCCCCTTTAATATTTGTAAATGATAAGCACGAAGCTTCAAGAGCTCTCGAGCCTTAATGGGTACGGGTGGTCAATTAAGGATCGATGTCCCAAATAAAATCACAAATTATGTGTAATGATTCTACATACCCAAGTACTCTACATCATTAATACTCAATCCGCATTGATACAAAAAACTTTGTTTGCCGACCATCGGCTTAAACCTCCTCGCCAAGAGTCAGAGTGTTTGTCCCACTTTATAAAGCCTTTATGAGGGCAAAGATTTACTGGCAAACAAGGCAATCCGCCATACGGTTTATAAACAAAGGTACGCTGGAGAGATATGTTATATTACTTTATAATGTAAGAAACATCTTCCAAAGAAAATAATCCCGCTTATCGCTTTGTTTCTTTTCGTAGTCATGCTAAGCATGATCATGGAAACCTAAGCTCGATCAATGTGGTGGAAAATATCGAGGATTTAGTTCGGGAAAACTTCCAACTCGTGGGTCTAAATGAACCCAAATTTTTACCTTCGCTATGCACTGCTTATAATCTGAAAGTGGCCCATCGTCGGCCTCTACCCTTGTAGATGTTAATGAGGGTGTTTCCGCCGATAACAAAACAACCCTTAGCCGACGCCTCTGCGTGTCTGAAGGCTGTTGTGTTTAGCGGAAACGAGGCAATCAGATATGCGGCTTTATAACTTTCACTTAGTCACAGGAGCTTAAAGTTGGGAGGCCGTAGGTAGCCCCGGTTAGTGTTTTGCGAGCAGACGAGGTCAAGCTGCATATACTTTCGCCAATGTTATGAACGCCCATCATTTAATACAAATTATCGGACCGCTGACCATTTACGCTTATTGTGACAAGCCAGCGGCTTTCTCCATCGAGGTGCTTAACCATGCGAGCTGAAGCACAACAAGAAGGGTTCTCCTTTGCACACCTAGTCAACAAAGTGGAATGTAGGAGGCAAGCATGTGGAGTCGGCAACCCAACTATTGACCGGAGACACAATTCAAAACTGATGCATATATAGCAATATCCGAGAATCCTTGCCGAATCTCTAAAGGTGTCCGCATTGCAATCGTGAGACTTATGCGGAAAACACACAAATAGTTGAAAAAGTGCCCTAGGATTGGAAAACCAAAACGCCGAAAAACTCCGACGTCCAAACTAGGTCAATTGTTCGGTGCCAATCAAAAATTGGTCTTAGAGAAAAAGTGCTTCGCCGTGCTTTAACATGACACATCCTATCTCAAGACTTGCTGGTCGTAGCCACGGCTTCAACCTCCTATCCCAAAGGCGGAGTACTTCTCGCTTGGCCAGTTTAGCAAACTTTAGCGGCTTTGAGAGAGAAATTAGGCTCCCGCTATCAATCGCGACACTCGCTGCTGGAAAAAAGGAGTGATAGAAAGAAGACTTTGCAACGACTAAGAAGAAGAACACTTATTATAAAACAACTCTCATAAATTTAAGAGCCCCGAGTGACTTGGGTAAAAGAATGATTGTATGTAATCAAGTATTTATATCATATCTATATGTTCACCCAACTTTAAATGCGCTCTTAACCGATCGTCTTGCTTTTCCCCTCTTCATCAAGGACCGAAAATGTTATGTACTCCAATTGCCGAGAATATCGACGGTGTTTCCGATAACTGTGCAATCAGGTCATAAGGTCAGTAATGCATAAAGCGCCAGTGGAACTTATGCTATATTACTAATAAAGTGTAAGAAGCATCTTTGAAGAAAATAGTACCCCAATCGGTTACACCTTCTTCTTCGGTGCTCATTGTTAATATGAGACTTGTGCAATAGATTTTTGTACTCATGAGTTCCGCTATGCGCGTAACCATGATTGAAAAACAATAAGAGTGCTAGTTTTCGCTTCACCACCGAGAGGTCCTGCTCGGATGAACCGACAGACAATCGCAGAGGTGCTCCCTTTACTCCCTAGCCGAACAATCGGGAACGAGGGTAAGCACAGAGCTGTGCAAACCCACTTATGGGACACTTAGGTCAATATGGTGCATATTGTGGTGTAATACACAAACAAGGAACGTAAGTTGCATAAGTATAATCATATGCAAGAGGGAAAGCTCCATCAAGGGAGCCCACAGATAAATGAGGTATTTGAATATGTGCATCACAAACAAAGTTTGACAAAGAAGTTTTCACAAACAACTTTTGCTAAAAAAGTATAGTGCTTGGTCGAACCGAACAAAATTTAAAACTGAAAGTTTTTGAGCATGAAAGTGACTTAGCTGGTTAACGTGTTTCGCGTTGATAATGCGGTCCGAAGCTTGCGCGGAGGAGGTCTCACTAAGCTCGATGTGGCCGAAAGCAAAGAGCTCGCAGACCGAGAGGTGAAGCCTCCGGCCTAGTGATGGAGCAGGCTGCGGATGACACCGGAGTCTCCGCCGAGTAGGTTGATGAAGCTTACGGCGCGGGGTAGCCAACACAGTAGGCGCCCAAGGGCGGCGACATAATTCGATCGATGGAGGTGGGCTACTACATGACCTCGCTGAGGTGACAAGGCGGCTGCCAAGGCGTGTCATAGTCGAGGCCGATTATCTCGCATGCATGAAGTAGCACAAAGCGTATAGCAAAATAAATAAATAAAAATTTTTATGAAATTCTTTATGTAAAATAAATTAAAAGGAAATGTGGCGTGGTGCGAGGCCATTGTCGACATCGGGCGCTGGCGCCGCAGATGACAAACCGACCAAGACGGGCTCCCGAAGTTACGGACGCAAAGACGCATAGGCAGCGACAACATATCGGGTCGCCTCAAACGGGCGGCCGAGTGTAGACCTGATTGCAAAACCTGCAGCACAAAAATGCGTATGCAAAGAATACTCTTTGAACGGAAAACGCGGTACATGCGCCAACAAAATATCTCTCGCAAAAAATAATGTAGTACAAATGGACGTAAAATATACCGTGTGTAATAATTTCATATGATGAACGAATAGTCGAAAAATAAACACGCCGACTACGATGACCGCAGAACAAGGTGAGAAAACAAAAGTGATATGGACAAAACTAGTATCAACTAGTACCTAGAATATATTGGTTTTGATCTTATACGTGAGTAGTAGTACTCAAATTACCGTAATCTACCAATCAAACCTAGGGTAACGACACAAAGAAACTAGTAGCCAACTGTGTTAGCAATACCCAAAAGCGTACTTTTCAACAAAAGGTAGAGGAAGTCCAACGGCCAACTAAGGGCTGAATAAAAACAAAAGGAAAGGAATCTTCCTTGATATGCCCGATCGAGGCGAGGTGTGATCGCCCGCTCTCTCGCTGGATCGTCACGCTGTTTTTGGACCGACTCCAAGCATTGTATTCGCAACCCTAAGGCGTTGCATGCACACGCTTTTCCAGAGTTTCCATGGCGTATGGGTAGCAATCTTCATGTATTGATATTGCTTTCTATAACCGCATCGTTGTTCGGATCTAACACATCGTCTGGCGCACGGTACGACCATCGTCAAGTTAAAATTTTCCTGATCTTGGTTTGACCATGTAACAAAGTAGGATAATTCGGCAAAAGAACAATTTGCGTAAAAGAGATGATTGACAAAAACAGATCTAATTGAAAAATATCACATGATTGTCCCATCAATCCGCGATTTATCGCCTAGCGTGCTCTCAATGAAAGCACCAATATCGATGTCAACCGCATATCTCATAGTAGGGGTCCTAAGCTAGGCGCCTTGGAGTGATGGTAACATGGACACGGGTTTTACCCAGCTTTGGGCTCTCTTGATGAGATAATACCCTACATGCTGCTTTTTGATTATATTCATATGGGTGTAGTACATAGTACATGTGTCTACCACAAGATAGTAGTAATGAATCTCAGATTGTTCTATTGATTAGCCCGGCCTCTGGGATATATAAGATACCGGAGGCCTAGGATTTAGGAGAGTCCTTGTCTGGGCGCTAAGTCTTGTGGAGTATTCCTTGTATGCGGCAGGGTTGTCTCGAATCGGCCCATGAGTATACGGCCATGGAGACCTCGCCCAATCCAACCGATTGGGAGACGACGTGGTGAGTACCCCTAGTCCAGACACCGCCAATGACCACAAGACATCAAGAGATGCACATGGTGTCAAAAGGCCCACCAGTCTCTGCGTAACTCATTAGTCGTTGTTAATCTAAGGCCCTGCTTTGGTTAAAAACTCCCTAGTCCTTTACCGCTTGGTTCCAAATGACTAAACATGGACTAGAGGTTATTAAATGACATAATAAAAGACCATGTTACCCCTAGTAATGAACTAATAGAAACAAGGTGCGGCGCGTAAAAGGGCAACTGCTTGAAATGTCCCAAAAGACTCCCTCGGGTCTTCTTTCTTTAGTCCCAAATGCCCACTTTTAGTCCCGAAAAGTCCCTCCTGCTTGGTTTAGATGTGACCGACACATAGTTTTTTTAGTCCCTACACCAAAATGTCCCTATAAACAAACACCTCTAATAATGCCACCGAAAATTGATGCAATGCCACCGTTAAAAGCAAATTACATGTTTAACGAATTTTATTGTTAATATAATCTCTATGTTAATATTAATCAATGCCACCATTTGAGAAATGCTACCGCCTTGCTTTCTTTCCCATTTAGATAAGGTAGATGCTTCTTTGTTGGCTTCGTGTCATCCACCGTTATTGACCACTAATTGTTTCCTTTGCACCTCTCGTAAACAGGGTTATCTATTCACCTTAGTGCTGTTATTAGACTTTTAGTTGCAATCGCACAAAACACTTTTATTTTAAGAGTGTTTTGTGCAGTTCAACCAAAATGTCACACCGAAAACGCTTGCTTGATTGCTTGATCTTAGTGGAACTGCACAAGAGGAAATCTTACTCTCCTATCCGTTAAGGCTTAATTTGGTTCAGATCTTCTTCTTGTGAGTTGTTTGAATTTCGCATCATGAGAGGTCAAGATTAGCCTTCTTTCACATGATTCTCGCAGCAGTGCTTTCATATGTTGTGCTACTTGTACGATAATGTTTCTTGATTTTAGTGAACCGCATAAATGGAGACAAGACTTCCAATCAGATGCAAAACTCAGAATATCCCATTGAGGTAAGATAAGGATATTTCTACAACTGCTGGCCCAGATTTTGCCACTTTCATCGTAAAATTAAGTTTAGTACTCATACTTTTTCTCCCTAATTGACATGCCAAATCTTACATTGAAGGCTAAGCTTGTCTCGTTATTGAACCAAGTGATGAAGGGAAGAACAAGCGGAAGAAAAAACAAAATCAACTCCTGTGTCAGAATGAAGCACCGGAACTGTGATGACACAAGTAATGATATTGTTTTGCATCTTAATTCATTTCTATGGCTGGAACGAGCAATTGTTTTGCCAACGATTTGATGCCATACTTAATTATCTCTACTTGTGCAAACATGGATCTTCTTTGAAGATACCATATATTTTAGTGGAACTGCAGTAAGAAGATGTTGGAAACATTAAACTAATCGAGGAGTATATAGTAAGCATGGCCACCCTCGTAGATAACAAATGATGGTTCCGGAGAAGTGCTTCATCTCAGATGTCTCACACAATCAGCCTCCTCGACAAATGTTGGTACTCACCCACCGATTTCATTCATATGATTGAGCTTTGTCATCTCTATTGGTGTTGTGCTACCGCTTAGATACCGCCATGAAAAAGTGGTATTGTCCTTGAGAAGTGCTTCATCTGTCGCTGTTTAAATATTTCCTTTCCTTTTTCGAAAGCAAACAGGATCATCTTCCTCTCAAGAAGAATATGGAGTACGTGAAGTGACTAGTTCCGATTATGCTGTGATGAAGAAGCCCCGCTATCTTCCTCATCAAGGATCAGCTGAAGTATGGTTACATTACTCCCCACAAGACCAAACTAACTTAAGCTCGTAAGGACCGACAAATTCCATTTTTTGTTGTGGCGCGAAAGTACAATGTTGTTCTAGGATTCTTTCCGTGAGTTCCATTTTTCTAAAAGTGTGCTCTACATGGACCATGTATGTGCTCGTTGAGACCTGCTAATTCATAGTACAATTATTTTATACTAATCACTTTTTTGTATTTGTGCAAACATGGGTGCTCAGCTTTTGATTTCAATGGGAACTGCACAAAATGTTCATGAATACATCGAATCATTCATTTCCACCACAAGAAAGGAGGTGCCTATAAGTTCAAGGCGCTGTAAACATATAAGGAGAAATCATACAAGCTACGCTGCGAATTTGGTTGATTTTGGTGGAACCGCACAAAAAGATCAATGGTTTATTTAGCACGAGGTGCCATGTCAATGTCCAAACTGATGAGTAAACCCCCGCCCATTCCACAATCGTAGGCATTTGATATTTTGAATGGGATAACCTTGTCAAATTTTGCTCATTGATTTTAGCAAAATATGAGTTTGATATTTTCAATGGGACGCCCTTTGTTGTCAAGAGCAAGCGGCATCAATTTTTTCTTTATTCTTTAGTTGTGAAGTAAATATTCCTCTCGACATGTGAGTCACCGAGATGCATAATCATCGCATTGTTTTGAATGTTCTCTATTAATTGCCAGTTCCTGTGTTTGATTGCAATGTACGTAAACGCTAAAAGCTGCTCAAACTCTTTGTACTCCTTCCGTTTTTTACTTCGACATATGTGAAAGTGCATACTTTTTTGTATAAGATTGGTCAAAGTAGAGATACTTTGACTGCAGCATAAAACTTGTATGCGCACTAGAAAGGACCGGAGGGAGTACACGTGAAACTGCTGCAAACGCAGTGATCACCCTAGGAATAATGCTAGTACATATTGTTTTGCATGTTCATCCAATGCCAAGGATACAGAATTGAACTAATCGAAATAAATTCATTCATACACTCGGTCGGATTTCATATAAACATGCCGGATTTCATTACATTTCATACATTCTTCAACTAAAAGGTGTTTAGGTCGCATGCATCTCCCTGATGCAGAGGCCGGGGTCATCCTCCTTTTCTAAAAATAAACTAAAAGGTGCGCTTAGAGGTATAATTAATTAACCGGTTACCCACCCGTGGTCCCGCCGAAATAGAAAGCTGCGAGGATTTAATCGCAGGTGTAGCTATGTGAATCGACATGTGGCCTGTTGGGCCCACGTGGTCACCACCAACTACACCAGCAGCTAAGTAGCAAGTGGTTCTTCTCCGGCCGCAGCTCTCCGACCCATCGCCGCTGCCAAGAAGCTAACCGGCGTCAATGGTCAACCCGCTTAGCTTGGCTTCAACCGGAGGGTAGCAGCTGTGGCCTTACTTGGACCGCGAGCGGCGGACCTACACGTGGTTCCATCGCTTCGTTCGGTGGTGCGGCCTAAGCTGGGCGGGCTCGCGAGCCTGGCGATGTCCTCTATCTCGTTGTCGGGCGGGCGGCGCCAACGGAGTAGTGGAAATTCTCCCCACGCTAAGTCGGCAGGTGGGGCTCGCTGAGCCGGCTGGCGTCTCTTCGCCGTTGTTGGCGGGCGGGCCTTTGCGGAGCGGGCGGTGTCCATCGCCGTTGTTGGCGCCAGGGCCGGGCGGAGCTGGGCGGTCTCCTCGCTCGTTGTTGGCACCAAGGCCTTTTGCTTGAGCAGGCGTTGCCGACGCTTAGCCGAGCGGGACTCGCTCGAGCCGGGATTGTCTCTTCGCTTCGCCCTCGGTCTCGCCAAACAACGCCGCCCGCTTATCGCCTTCTTTGCTAGCTTCTTTTGTAGGCAGCCGCAGCTCCGCCACTCCTGCATGCGGTACTCGCCAAAGATTCGAGGCGTTCCTTTGCGGCGGAGCGGTAACGAGTCGAGCAGCGCCTTACTCCGCTGGCTCCGCGGCGATCGCTCCTCCGCCTGTAGAGGTGCTCCGAGGAGATGGTGGTTGTAGGCGGCGTCGCCCAGGCCTGGAATCGCTCCTCACGCGATCGGGCTCACCTCGCCCATATATTAGCACGGCCTCGCTGATGGTCATGGTGCAATGCACCGGCGAGGATGGCGCGAGGAGGATGTTGGCGCGGGTCATCGACTACCATGTTCTCCATTAGACGCCGCTGCCTCCCCGCCTCGGCCGCCGGGTTAGCTCGGTCGGCAGCAATGGCTGCCATCTTCTTGTGGTCCATCGTCCGCTGGTCTCCAAGAGCGTTGAGCGAGGAAGCCATGGTGGGCAGTAGTGGTGTGGACAGGAGAAAGGGAACGGATGCGATGATCGCTATGGCTATGGCGCAATAGCTTTATATAACAATGGTGGGCGGCAGAGGATTTGACGGTGGCGCCGGACTAGCCGCCATACAAGAATCACAGATCATTAATGTGTGCGGCAGATTGATTTTGACGTATTTACACTTGTGTCGCTTGAAGGCGGAGCAATCGCTGCACTTTGTAAGCGGGCGCGCAAGCACCGACTGCTTGTGCAAGGTAAAGCCACGCCATGTAAGGAGATGACTTTACTTGGATAGGATGACAACGGGCCCACAGTCCATAGCCTCACGACGCAATGCCTCCTTATATATATATATATATATATATATATATATATATATATATATATATATATATATATATATATATATATATATATATAATTATTTTGCTTCCTCCTGGTTTCCTCGACATCACGGTCCCACACCATTGTCAACCTATGTACTCCTCCTTTCCGGTTTATAGGGCTTATCTCAAAATTTTAGTTTTTCCATTTTATAAGGCTCAATTTGGTTGTTTTCTCATCACATGTTCAGATTCCAAGGTGCATTAAATCATTGCATGCAAGTATTAAGAGAAAATTGACCAATGCATGTACTTTATGCATGCATGCATTGCAATTAATGCATTGATAAACATATTTTTTTAGGATAACAAGAGCATTAATTAGGTGCTTTTGCAAAACTACAAAAGTATTCCACCACTCGCCATCTACCTTGATTGGTGAGATTTTGAATTGAGCATTATAAACCGTAAAGGAGGGAGTAGTCAATAAACCAGAGAATTGCACAAGAAGCTACCGATACCGGGACCAAGCAGCTCTGAAAGCAGTATTTGTGTTTTGAGGTGTGAGCATCAGAGAGTTTTTTCGATGTTTACCCCGATATTAATTTTTTCTCCTCCGAACAACAACGAAAACATCGCTGCAGGTATTAACTGGCGGTCAGGCCCATCTAGCCCAGTCCGATATCCAAATTTCGGATATTAATTTTTTTCAAGTTGAAAATGGCTAGCCCAAATTTATACTTTTTTAGGAATACCTGTGCAAGGTCAAGTTGTTATTCTCCTCATCGGCTGCAAATCTTTCCTAGGAGGGATGCATTAGGCTTAACAAGAAAATGGGCTTTACTTAAATAATAAATGGGATGTAATTATAAAACTGGTAGTAACTATAAAAAAATGCACCAAACAAAGGATTACTTTATAAAATATTATTTTTGGAATATTGAAAATTTTAATTTCATTAATTGTTGCAAGCGCAATGTTTCGTTGGATTTTTACGTAATATAAATTTATATTGAAATTGTATTTAATCTGAATAGAAATTTCGGATAAAAATATCTCGATCCCATCAAAATGTGGGAAATTTTATTGAATTCTGCTTTGAACGGTTGGTTGAAATGGGCTGTACTTTTAACAAACTGTAAATGGGCTGTAGTAAATTCCATTAGAATTGAAAATGGGTTACACATTCTTAGAAATCTCAAATGGGCTATAAGTTCTTCCGCACACACACTGGCCTTACTGTTGACGCTGGCCCCTAAAAAAACAGAGTTGACGATTGTATGCAAGGCTTTGTCAACTTATATTCAACACACGGTCGTAGTAGCAGAAAGCGGTCGTTGGATGTCCATCCAACGGATGCCGCGGCTTCTTTCTTCAATCTCGGATATTCTAGCTTCACCTACCAAAAATGATTCCTCCCCGACATCCTCGGGCGACTGCTTTAAGTCGACCAGGCCTACTAAGTTGACGTATCAAGGGCTTTGTCAACTTAGTCAATATAAACGATTCCCACCGCTGGCCGTGCCATCCTCCACTCACCCCACCTCGTTATTCTACGCTACGACGACAGTCAAGAGCCTTAACTAGTGAACCCTCGAGTCCTCTCCGCGCAGCATCCACTACCGCTGCCTTTCCCTTCGCTTCGTCGCCCCCTTCCTAGGCTCGCTGGCCGCCCACCGCTGCGGGTGCTCTTGCGTGCAAGTGGTCAACATGGTCAAGGAACGACTTCCATCGGACGTGGGATCAGACGTGGAGAGGCCGATACCGGGTCCACGGCAGCCACAAGGAAGTGCCTCCTTATTACGCCGCAAAATAATTATTCCTCCACTCGACAATGGGGACCCACCGGACGGGCCACCATATTTCGTGGAAAAATGATTCTACCGACCGCCGGGACCCACGAAGCTACATCTTCGCACGCAAGGAAGTGCGTCCCAAAAATGATTCGCCTTCGATCGGCTGACCCACTAGCTACATCTTCGCACGCAAAGGAAGTGCGTCCAAAAAAATGATTCGCCTTCGATCGCCGGGACCCACTAGCTACACTCTTTGCACGCAAGGAAGTGTGTCCCGCAAAAAACGATTCACCTTCTCTCGACCGGGGACCCAAGAGCTACACCTTAACATGCAAGGAAGTATCCGGCAAAAAACGATTCGCCTCGATCGCTGGGGACCAAAGACTACACCTTCGCACGCAAGGAAGTGCGTCCGAAAAAAAAAACAAAACACCACCGACATTGGGACCCACTCAGCTACATCTTCGCAGTAAGGAAGTGCTCGATGCCGGACCCACCGGTCAAGCTGCACGAAGCGCTTGTCATCCTCGGTCGTGGAACGTACGTATGCATATACCGGGTCGGCGTAGAGGCGCCGCACGCAGTCGTGAGTAGAGGCACGCACAGAGTATGTACATAATGCACGCATAGCCGCCTGGTGCAAGAAAGAAAATACGGCCACGTATGTGTACTTACGGGCGGGTCTCAACGCCTAGTCGCGCGATACGCACGGCGAGGGCTCGTGGTTCATGGGGAGGCAACGAAATGCGCCGTGCTCATGGGGAGGCAAATGCACGCGCCGTGTTCATTGGGAGGCAACGGAACGCGTGCGGGAGCCAACCGGTTTGACGGAACAGCGCATGGAAACGAGGCTCGCATACCGCAGAATCGGAGGAAACGGCCTTGTGTTCGGACCGCCACGCTCGAACGGGGTCCTGTTGATCGGGAGGTGTGGCGTGCATCACAGAGGAAGCGGAGGAAGCGGACCGCACGGTCGTAAACGGGGTCCTATTTATTGGGAGGGGTGTGTCATACCGCCAAAACTTAGAGGAAACGGACCTCCCACGGGCAAAACGGGGTCCCGTTGATCGGGAGGGTGTGGCGATCGCAAAACGGAGGAAACGGACCTCCTACTCGCGGAAACGGGGTCTTGTTCATCGGGAGGGTGTGGCGACCGCAAAACCCGACTCCACGGGTAATCGTTCATCTCCACCGCCGACCTCCTCCACCTCCACCGGCCACCACCACCTCCCTCCAACCTCCACTGTCCTGCTCATCCACCCCGCACCGCGCGCCACTCCACCGACTCACTGCTCAACCACACCCTCCACCGCTCACTGCTCATCCAGCCTCCACCATCTACTGCTCATCCAACCCTCCACCGTCTGGGCTGCTCATCCAGCCCTCCACACCATGGGGTCCCGGTTCAACCACCCTCCACCGCTTCATCGCTCATCCAGCCCTCCACACCACGGGTCCTGTTTCATCCAGAGGCAACGCCCACCGGGCCACTGCTCATCCAACCCCCGCAACGCCAATCGATCATCCAATCGACGGCTTCATTAGCAGCATAGAGCGGCGAATCGCCCATTGGGTTCTGGGCCATAGCCATCGATCGATCGCCGCGGTTCAAGAACGGTAGCCGCGCAGGCAATCCCTTGGGTTCGGGCGAGCCCAACGCCGCCGGTTCAGCTAGAGCTAACGCCGCACACACACGCCAGAGTGTGTATGAGAGAAACACGATCGCTTCGCCCCTCGACCTCCCACCGTGAATCGCAAATCCAGTAAATTTTCCTACCCTCGCTTCTAACAGGTTTTTGAGCATTGTGGACGGCCCAAAGAATGTCATGCAGCAAGGCTCCGGCCTCGCCCAGACGAAAAGCCCATTTATCACATGATTTTTTGTCATAGAAGTAGGGAGCCCACCACATCTAGTGATGATACCGGTTCGCTCACAATTATCGTCTATAGAAGTGTCATATGTATGATGTAAATTTTTTCGCTCGCCCAAAATGTCACTTGGATGTGTCTTTTTTTGTAGTGGATGTTAAGGTTCAAACAATGAACTCTCTTGAAACTCAACAACCTATGTTCTTAGTCACCAAGCAATTACAATTCAACTTATTCAACAGAGTTTAAGTAAGAGCTCCACATACTCAACCATCATATAGTCTTCTATGATTGCTAACACTCACCGTGATACACATGAGCAAAACGCTTCATCTCGGACACATAGAAAGATAGGGGCTTATCGCTTGCCTCCCCAACGATTCACCTCAAGGGTGATGTCAATAATAATAACTCATGCTGCCCATATTCAATCGGACATATGTGCCTAGATCTTTCTCACCACATGATGCTTGCCAAAGGAGAAAAATAAAAGGAATAGAGACAAAACTTGGACTCTTGGCGTAAAAGTAAATAATCGAAAAGTAAAAGATAGGCCTTCGCAGTAGGGGAAGCAGAGGTTGCCATGCGCTTTATTTGTTTGTATGTTCAATCCCTTAGTGCAAAAGAACGCCACGTTATATTGCCCCTTGTGATGGCAACCTTTATTATGCAGTTTGCCGCTTTTATTGCTTTACCATCACAAGTTTGTACAACACTCAATTTTCTCTTACACTAAACGATCTTACATTTTTAGAAGCAATTTTTATTGCCTTATTGCACCGATGACAACTTACTTGAAGAATCTTATTCAATCCTTAGGTAGGTAAGGTGGACACTTGAAAATAAGATTTGGGTTTAAGGATTTTTGGATGCACAAGTAGTATCTCTACTTGGTGCGGAATTTTTCTAGCAAAGATAGGGGCAAG
>JAHIAM010002193.1:0-24668 GCA_021605205.1 Aegilops longissima | reverse complement strand
ATCACCAACTTAGTCTTGTGTAGGAGTACTAGCAAGATCCGTGCATTAATGGAACATCAAGATGCATTTTTTATAAAAACACTTGTTGTGATTGACCCTCATGAGTAATCCCATGTAAAAACTAATGATATCTCGAGAAATATGAGATAAGGTGAAGAGGAGTTGGGTGTGGTGGTGGTTGGTGGTCGGACCGAGCGGAGGCATGGGGATTGACGACGCCGGCAGCGGCCACTAGGCCAGTTTGTTCCAGAGGCTTCCTTTCTTAATTGCTCAACAATGAGGTTTGTTGAGAGAAGGATGAACGAGGGAAGGCCTTGTCTGCAAATGTGGAGAGGGTGCGGTATCTTTTAGTTTAATTTCCATCCGCCGATATAGATCGACGGTCTATATTGCAAGATGGCACACGCACCATCATCACCAACTCGGTTTTTTATAAAATAAGAAATATAAGTATGGAGATACAAACGTATTATCGATACTTGCTTCCGTAAACTAGCATCTACATTCTATTCAACGCCTCGGCATGTGGGGCCTTAGCACAATGACTTCTTGACTGTGTAAAACAAAGATTTTCCCGTCGCCGACAAGGAGGGGGTGACAGCGGCACGCTTTTTGGCTTGCTCTAGTCCTAGTAGTCATACTAGGTGGTCTAAGCACGTGTAGATTTATTCTTTTTCACGTCTCGTGTTCGCTGTACTGCCACGACTGTTGATGAGTAGATGGTAAGTTATTCATTGTTGAGCGTGTTTGCGAGAGAGAGAGAGAGAGAGAGAGAGAGAGAGAGACAATGTGCAAAGCGATATGTTAGAGACCTGAGGCAATGATAACAGATTCTTTGTGTCTATGTGTGTGGAGGATAGAGAGAGACATGTACATGGGGCTTTGTGTTGTGTAATGTGGAGACACATATACATAATTAGAGAGTGAGTGTGTGAGATACACATGCGGACATGGGGAGAGATGAAGATCCAGATAAATGGGTGTTTGTGCGTGTCTCTGTGTGTTTGTGCACGCTTGTGTGTGACAGGAGAGAGTGTATGTGGAGTAGAGAGACCACCATGATGTAAACCTAGTATAAGGGAAGGGGAATGGTGTGACATGTGTAGTAGCTAGATAGCACGGTGCGCAAGGGGGAGCAGACTATTTGAAGAGACATCGAGTGTGTGTGGGAGAGGGGTGTGAGAGCGAGAGAAAGAGAGAGAGCTAGCGATTTAGAGAGAGAGAGAGAGAGAGAGAGAGAGAGAGAGAGAGAGAGAGAGAGAGAGAGAGAGAGAGAGATAGAGATAGAGAGAGAGAGAGAGGAAGAGAGGGCGAGAGAGGGTCGCTTTGTGTCCATAAATGGCGATAGATAGGGAGACAATGATGATGTTGTCCAAATTGGCCTATGAACGGAGATGCAGGGAAGCGAGTCATCGTGTGTGTGATAGGGACTTCATGAGAGATCTAGAATAGATGGTGTAGAGAATAATGTGCTAAATCGAGAACGATTATACATTAGGGAGCTATGCAAAGAGTCACGACATATATGTATACAGGAAGGAGCTGGGCGGGTCCGCATGTGGGAGAGATAGAAAGAGGAGAGTGGTGCACAAGGAGACAAAGTGTGCTTGTTTGCAGTGGGGGTGGTGTGTGAGGTGAGTGCGAGAACCACATAACTAGGGAGATAGACGTTGGGGCAACGCTTTGTGTGTATGGGAAATATACACTCTACATAGTGCGGTGCTTGGGTAAGAGAGATAGCGGGAGACCTAGAGAGTGAGGGAAGAGATGTGTGCATGCCCGTGAGACAAAGTGATAGAGACCTATGTTGGGGTCCGGACTTTACAAGAGAGAGGGGTGTTAATGTGCTCGTGTGTTGGTGTCTGGGGGAGAGAACGACTTCTCTATGTGTGTGTGTGTGTGGTGGTGGTGGTGGGGGGTGACTTCAGATAAAGAGTGAGGTGTCTATATTTGAGGGACTTTAGCGTAATTGAGATATTGTGCACTCATGGTTGATCAATTTGTTTCACAGTTTGTACTATGAGATAACGATACTTTTGAACATGCGTGATATACCTTGATGTACCAGAATTACAAACCTAAGACTGGAATTTTGGAATTCGACTCCATCATTAGCTTTTGTAATTCATTTAAATGGAGGTACATTTTTTAAGCCGGAATTTCGTGATTTCAAATTCATATATCAAACCTAGAGATATACACATACGGGCATGTTCAAACTTTATAATCATTCACTTTATTCATACACATACACATTTTTTGCTTTTGTCATCATATTTAGGATAAACACATTTGGAATTTCATTTCAATTGGACCGTATGATGGTATTTGCTTTGTAACATCCCAAATTTCCTATTTGGAATGTTTTACAATTATAGCTAAGCATCTATGCATGTTGTTTGAATTTGAGTGCCATTTGAGTTTCGAAGATTTTGAGTTTTGGAATTTGAATTCAAACTTTGGCAAGTGGGAATCATTTCAAAACTATGCCCGATAAATACTTGAGCAAAAGTATGAGAGGAGTAAACATGACACTCCAAAAATATCAGAGGAAAACAATGCCAAAAGTTTTGAATTCAAATTTGAGTTTTATTTGAATTTTGGAAAAAATGATTTTTTATAAACTTTGGATTTTGCCCTTGGAAAAATGTTCAAATGATAGGGAATATTCCCCTGATCATTTTGATATATATATGTCCTATATAAAATATTTATATTTTATATTTTATCTCTGTTTTATTTTCAAAAAATTAAATTGAAAAAGAAAAAATGCCCAGCACCAGCCAGCCGACCGCCCACCAAGACTGGCAACCCCCGACTGCCCAGCCAGTGCTGGCCACCAAAGCCCAATGAGCCAGCCGACGGCCTGCCAACCCTCGCCTCGAGCTTTGGACTGGTCGCCTGACGCCACAGACCAAGACCTCAAGACTCACCGACGGTGGGCCACCACCTCCTCTTCCTCGCCCACGAATAACCCGCCACGGCCACGGATTCCGTGAGATCCGGATCCGCCATGACCGCCGCTGCCCCTCGCCCAAGCCGACGCCGACGCCCATAAATACCCCCTCACCTCATTCTCCCTCGCCCCGCCCGACCCTCTCCTCCTCCGCAGCCCCGCCGAGCCGAGATCGCCGCCGCCATTGACCTCGCCGACGCCTAGCCTCCCCGAGCTCACCTAACTCCACCAGAACCACCCCTCGTCAGACAAGCACTCCGCCGGAGCACTCCGCCGACTCCCGACCACCGGAGACGCTGACGACTCGCCGCCCGAGCCGCCATTGCTGCGATCTCCGTAAGCCACCGGATTTCACCCCGCCGTCCGATCCCGATTCTACTGCCGATTAGAAACCCCAAGGGTATGTTCTTTAATTAAAACTGTTCGGTCCGGTTAGTTCCGGTTTAATTTTAAGTTAGGGTTTTTATTTAGATCGCCCGATTCGCTTAAACCCTAGGCCCGCTTTTAGTTAAGTTACGCCATATGCTAGTTAGGCCCATTAGGCCATTTTTCTTTATTTTCATTTTTCTGTTTTAATGAATAGTTCCAGATTTGAAAAATTCATATCTTTTATTCTACTTAATATTTTTAAGTGATTCTTTTTTGTTGGTTTGCAAATTTCTTATAGTTTCAGAGAAAATATTATTAGCTATGTTAAAATTATTTAGAATAGCTTTATTTTAGTTTTAGACAGAATAGTAAATCTGCTATAAAATGAGTTAGGAAATTTATTTTTAATGATTCTTTTGTCCCAACTTTATTTTGACATTGCCTAACCGTAGGGATTAATTTGGGTATTTTAGGATTAATAAAAAATAGTTTTAATCAGAATCTTGTTATTCTTAATTAATTAACTAGCTATTGTTTTCCTATTATTTTAATTAGCAAATAAATTTATTTTTCACATGTGATTGATTATTCTAGGTTAGTTTCTGTCACTTTAGAGCATGAACTTTTATTTATAATAAATAAAACTTCTATTTTATTTTTCTTAATAGAAATTGAATTAGGCCTAATAGGAGTTTTATAATAGCTTTTAAATTGATTCTTTTTGCTCCTAGTTGCTTAATGCATTCTTTTCTATTAAGTTAACATAAACTCATGCTTAGGTTATGTTAAGAAAATTTTTGTTATGTAAAACTATTTTTAGTTGTTGCTTGAAGTAGGAAAACTTTGAGTTGGATTTCTTCGAGTTTTCCTTTGGGTTTTGATTCGTTTGTTTTGGTGTGTTATGTTACTATGCTATCGTGTTAAGTGATCATATGCTATATGCTTATCGTGATTATTGTTTGTCTCGGTAGAGTTTCCGGAGTGCGAAGCTTGCTACTACGAGTCCTTAGCTCACGAAGATCGTCAGCAAGGCAAGTCATTGATCATACTTTCAATACCTATGATTTTATTGCATTAGAGTTATACCTCCCCCATGCATGCAGTAGTAGAAATTTTGAAGTTATGTTCTTGAGTAGTATCATGTGGTAGGATGAACCAATTCCCTTGTTACCATGACCCGGACGTAGTAGTTAAATTTTGCTATGCTCAGAGACGGATTAATTGAGGAATTCATAAGAAAGATGTGAGAGTCAAGATGATGACAACCCCATGAACTTCAAGATCAAGATGGACTTGAATTCACTACGGGTGGAGGACGGTTGACGGGCACCTGGAGAACCCAAGTGGTTGGCCGGATGCATGGAGAAGTGCCATGACATCTTGCGGAAAGCTTCACCCAGCCACGAAGAGACGGATGGATGCCCCATTGACCGAAGCTTACTGCAGCCGCAAGCCATTATGGGCTCGCTGGGTCAACCTTAGTAGTGACGCTGGCGGACAAGACTACGAGATGTAGAAGAACGGTAGGATTGATGGGTACCGCAAAGGGCGTAAGAACTCTTCTAAGACCCTGTTTATTCATCCCGCCTTCAAACACCATGAAGTGCTAAGACTTAAAAGGAGGGAATGATTCTTGCGGTAAAGTGCGCAAACCTCTGCAGAGTTAAAGATCTAATCGATTAGCCGTGTCCCCGATTTACGGACAATTTGAGCCTCTGAACTTGGAAGTATTCGAAATCTCAACACTAAAACTAATAAATTAATTGAGGGGTTATGACTTAATAATTTGGGAATGAGATATTGGTTGGCGGAACCATCTCAATAACTACCAACAATTTTGTAGTAATTTGCAAGCAAGTCCACTCAGTAGTAGGGAAAAACTGGCTTTTCAAAAATGATGAAACTTAGAGCCCCACAGCCAAAATGCATATAATGTTAGTAATTTTATTATTGTTATTCTCTTCATGACTTGCCAAATATTCAAAATGTCGACCTACACGGCTGCAACGCCTTATGTTGCGAGGTTTATTCCGATCAGAGTGAGGCTACGCCCGCTTGGCGATTGCCCTTTGGAGTCGGATGGACTCGATATTTCGCCTATGCTTCCGCAACTTATTTTAGTTTATTTCTCATGAGTTGGCCTTTGGCCAATTTATTCTATTGTAATAAAGACTCTATATGAGAATCGTAATAAATTCAGGTGTGATTGAACTTTGATTATTTCATCAATGTACCGTGAGTACCAAAGATGATCTTGGGATGGTACGGATACGTAGATTTGACCGATTTTGGGTCAGTCGCACAGAGATGGTATCGAGCACACGACCGTGAGGACGAACCCCTAGGATCGGAAAGCCATAGGAAGAGACTATTTACTTTATATCCTTATCATTCCATAATTCTCCCTGCTCATTTCTCGACTTCTCCCGATTTTCAACATTCTAGATGGTCGTTGAGTTCACCCCACTTTGCTACGGAGTTTTGCCACCCGATGAGACGATGCCCTTCGAAGGAAGCTGGTCCAGATGGTGAAGAAGTGAAGATTGCTCGCCTCGATCACCGGGAAGCCAACCAATGCACTTCCGACGGATACCCGCTACAGGATTGAGGTGCATATTCCAGGGAGGACCTTCGGAGGACATACAGAGCCAATTGACTTTGAGTTTACCGACTTCAACTGGATCCTCGGAAGGGATATGGCGATCTATCGTGCACTTGGACATCTCCGAGAAGAGTACAGGGCCGAGCTCGATCCATCAGACCTCGCCATGGTTTCTCGCAGAGCAAGGAATGGAGATATCATCCGCATCAGAGGACGACTCCATTCTCTCTATGTCCAGACTTGGAGTGTCTCCTCAGAAACGGGAGATTCGACATCGCCAGAACTCAAGGTACACAGAGGCTGTTGTTCCGTGAATCGAACTGGAGGAGAAGGCACACGCAGACTTCCTTGGCCATGAGGAAGAAATCGCGACTTCATGGAGAGAGTCGACGACCAAGATGAAGCTTGCCGCAATAGAGGAAAAGATGGACTTGGGAGAGGACCTTTTTCCGAGTGGAGATGACGGACCTCGTGAGCAATGACCAGGATTATGAAGGAGTTCCACCGAGGAAGCCGCAAGAGGAGGCGCCACAACAGAGGACACCACACCGGAGGACATCGCACTGCAGGACGCAAGGATTATTGATGAAGACATTTAGTCGACCACCATGTTATTTTACTTTTCGCCGATCGCTTAGGCCGATATTGTCGATTAGTCGTGAGATATTTTGTAATCGAGATTGAACCATGTTTGAGTGGAATGAATAAATGATTGGTGTGTTTATGATTGTGCATTCATATGGGTAGTGTTATTTCTCATTAGACCATTGTTCTATTCTAATTTTCTCATCCACTCCAAAACACCAGATGCCTCCAAGACGTGACACGGTTTTCCGCCGAGCTCACCCAGCTACTCCAGCAGCAGAATGCCCTCATGCGAGATACTCATCCGTAATCGTAACAACAACAACAATCCACCGCCACCACCCCTCGCTGACAACTTGACTCGATTCCCGAGGCTGAATCCGCCAGTGTTCTCTAGCAGACCGAGCCGATTGTGGCCGGCGATTGGCTCCACAAGGTCGGAAGAGAGCTAATCACCGTTGGATGCACCGATGCAGAAGGTGCGCTTTGTCAGACATCAACTTGATGGACCTGCAGCTTCTTGGTGGGAGAACTACACCGCCACTTATCCCATCGGCACCATCACGGGATCAGTTCCAGAGGCCTTCCGCACCGCCATGTTTCACCGGAGCCATGAGTCTCAAGAAGCGTGAGTTCCGCAACTTACGCCAGGGAAACCGTCTCGCGGCACAAGACGTGGATGAGTTCAGCAAGTTAGCTCGCTATGCCCCGGATGATGTGGCCACAGATGCCGCAAAGCAGGAGAAGTTTCTCGAGGGACTCAATGATGAACTGGGTATGCAGCTTATGGTGGCTACTTTCACCAACTACCAGGAGCTGGTAGACAAGGCCACCATACTTGAAGGCAAGCAGCAACAGATTGATAACCGCAAGCGGAAGTACATCCAGGGGAAGCACAACTCAGGAGCTCAGCAGAAGCCCCGTTATGCCCCATACTCAGGAGGGCATACCCATCACAACCATGGAGGACATAACCATGGCGGAAATGGGAACAACCGCAACCAGGACAACAAGTCAGGCAATGGCAATGGAAACGGTAATGGGAACCAAAGATCGCTCGCCCCGGTTCAAGGATCTGAGTCACATCACCGCTTCAAGTCCCGTAAAACAGGACACTATGCCACCGATCGCTCGGAGGCCAAGCAGAGGAATGGAAACGCAATGGAAGCTCAAATAAGAAGCCCAACCCTTTCCTCGTGCTCGTGTGAACCACATTGACGTGGAGGACGATATGATCAGCCGATAATCGTGGTTGGTAAGTTTTATTGAATTCACGCTCAGATTGGTACTCTTTGATTCGTGCAACGATTCATTCATATCAAGGGTAGTTGTGGAAAAGTACGGGTTGCCCACTAAAACCCTTAGAAGCCCCCTTCGCCGGGCCCGCAGAGGAGAAATGATGGCAGGCTTAGGCTGTCATGCAATCCTCAACATCGGAAATCATAAATTTCCGCAGACCTATAGTATTGGAAACCTGCACCTTGGATGTAATCCTAGGCATGGATTGGTTGACGGTTTGAAGGAAACATGGATCGTGTTCAGAAGTCTATTCTCGCTCACCACCGGAGCGTAAGAGGATCAAGTATGTATCCGAGCATAGCCGATGAGGAATCAGGTGCATTCCCTCACGGGAGTTGTTCAGGAGGAAGTGCCAGTAGTGCAAGATTTTCCCGATGTGTTTCCGGAGGAATTACCAGGAATGCCACCGAACAGGGACATTGAATTTCTGATTGAGTTATTGCCCGGCACAGCCCCAATATCCAAGAGACCTTATCGGATGCCCCCGAACGATTTGAAAGAGATCAAGGATCAAATTAATGAGTTATTGGAGAAAGGATATATTCGCCAAGCTCATCACCTTGGGGAGCCCCAGCTTTTTGGTAGAGAAGAAGGATGGAACCTTGAGAATGGTTGTTGATTATCGCTCGCTGAACGAAGTGACCATCAAGAACAAGTACCTCTCGCCGATGATTAATGATCTGTTTGATCAGCTAGTTGGAGCCAAGGTATTCTCCAAGATCGATCTTCGATCGTGGTATCATCGCTGAAGATCCGTGAAAAGGATATACCCAAAACAGCATTCACTACTGTGTATGGTTTATATGAGTATACCGTCATGTCATTTGATTGACTAATGCTCCCGCATACTTCATGAATTTGATGAACAAGGTATTTATGGAATATCTGGACAAGTTTGTCGTGGTGTTCATCGATGATATACTGATTTTCTCCAAGAGCGAGGAAGGCATAAGGAACATTTATGCCTAGTTTTGGAGAAACTTCGAGAACATCGCTTGTATGCCAAGTTCAAGAATGTGAATTTTGGCTGAAGGAAGTTGGATTCCTGACATGTTATTTCAGGAGAAGGAATAGCAGCTTGACCCCGCCAAGGTTGAATCACCACCGATTGGCCGCCCACCTCACCAAGGAGATCCGCAGTTTTCTGACTCGCAGGATATTATCGGAGGTTCATTGAGAACTTCGAAGATTGCCAAGCCCATGACCGAGCTGTTGAAGAAGGAAGCCAAGTACATTTGGACCGAGGATTGTGAAGCCAGTTTTCAGGAATTGAAGAACGTTTGGTTACAGCCCAAAGCTTGATTTTGCCGGACATACACAAGGATTACCAGTATATTGTGGACGCTTCTCGCCGTGGACTCGGAGGAGTACTCATGCAGAAGGAAAGGTTGTAGCTTATACCTCCGCAGCCACGACCTCACGAGATGAATTATGCCACACATGATTTGGAGTTAGCAGCCGAGTGCATGCACTCAAGACTGGAGACATTTCCTTATCGGAAACCGCTGTGATGTTTACACAAATCACAAGAGCTTGAAGTATATTTTCACGCAGAAAGAGTTGAACCTCGTGCGGAGGAGATGGCTAGAGTTAATCAAGGACTATGACATGAGATTGCATTATCACCTGTGGAAAGCTAATGTTGTAGCAGATGCCTTGAGCCGTAAGAGTTATGTGAATACTCTTATAGCAGGAGGTTTACCTCAGAGTTAGTCGATGACCTCGTAGATCTCCGATCGAGATAGTTCCGAGAGGATATGTTGCAACTCGAAGTTCAGTCCACTTTGGCCGAAAGGATTCGTGAAGCTCGTAAGTCGGACAAGGAAATTGATGAGATAAAGCGTAAGATGAATGAAGGAAAAGCTAAAGGATTCCGTAAGGATGAATACGGAGCTATATGGTTCGAGGATCGATTATGTGCCCAATGATCCCGAACTCAGAAGCTAATTCTTCAGAGGCTCATGATTCACCGTACTCGATTCAACCCGGTAACACCAAGATGTATCTAGATTTGAAGGAAAGTTTCGTGGACAGTATGAAGAAGGATATTGCCGAGTACATAGCAAGATGCGATGTTTGTCAATGAGTAAAGGTAGAACATCGAAGCCAGGTTACTTCAACCTTCGCCGATTCCCGATTGGAAATGGGAGAAACTTGGAATGGATTTTATCACAGGATTACCCAGACCCGCTCAGTTATGATTCCATCTCGGTAGTGGTTGATCGTTTGACCAAGGTAGCTCACTTCATTCCCGTGAAGACTACCTATACCAGTGCTAAGTTGGCCAAGATATACATGACCAGGATCGATGTCTGCATGGAGTTCCGAGGAGTATCGTGTCGATAGAGGAACACAATTTACCTCAAAGTTTTGGAATCAGCTTGCATGAAACTTTGGGTACGAGGTGGAGTTCAAGACAGCCTTTCATCCGCAGCAGATGGATGACCGAGAGAGTCAACCAGATTCTAGAGGACATGTTGAGAGCTTGTGTGCTAGACTATGGGTCTAGCTGGGATGATAATTTGCCATACGCAGAGTTCTCATACAACAACAGCTTATCATCCCGCTTTGAAGATGGCCCTTTCAAGCTCTATACGGAAGGAGGTGCGTAACACCATTGTCAGTGGATGGTGTTGAGATCGATCACTTTTCGGTTCCGATCTTATCGAGATTCCAAGAGAAAGTCAAGCTGATTCGGATAGACTCAAGATAGCACAATGAGATGTAAGAGTTATGCCGACAAGAACGCAAGGAAGTAACTTACGAAGCGGGAGACCGAGCATATCTTCGTGTGTCTCCACTTCGTGGAATCAAGATGTTTGGTGTCAAAGGAAAGTTAGCACCCCGATTCATTGGCCCCTACAAAATCCTCGAACGTCGTGGAGAAGTTGCTTACAAGTTGGAATTGCCGGAAGGATTGTCCGGAGTTCATGATGTCTTCCATGTTTCTCAACTGAAGAAGTGTCATGCCGACATGGCCGATATTCCGCTAGAGACACAAAGGCCCCTAGAGGCCATACAGCTTGACAAAGGATCTCACTTATAAGAAGAAACCCGTCCAATTTCTCGAGATCTGCGAAAGCAGAGTCACCCGCAGAAGGTCATTAAGTTTTGCAAGGTGTCAGTGGAGTCATCACTCCGAGGAAGAAGCCACCGGGAGCGAGAAGAAGACCTCCTTCGAGACCACCCGCACCTATTTGTTAGTTAACCCAATCTCGAGGGCTAGATTCATCTTAAGGTGGTAGGTTTGTAACATCCCAAATTTCCTATTTGGAATGTTTTACAATTATAGCTAAGCATCTATGCATGTTGTTTGAATTTGAGTGCCATTTGGAGTTTCAGAAGATTTTGAGTTTTGGAATTTGAATTCAAACTTTGGCAAGTGGGAATCATTTCAAAAACTATGCCTGATAAATACTTGAGCAAAAGTATGAGAGGAGTAAACATGACACTCCAAAAATATCGAGGAAAACAATGCCAAAAGTTTTGAATTCAAATTTGAGTTTTATTTGAATTTTGGAAAAATGATTTTTATAAACTTTGGATTTTGCCTCGAAAATGTTCAAATGATAGGAATATTCCCATGATCATTTTGATATATATATGTCCTATATAAAATATTTATATTTTATATTTTATCTCTGTTTTATTTTCAAAAAATTAAATTGAAAAGAAAAATGCCCAGCACCAGCCAGCCGACCGCCCACCAAAGACTGGCAACCCTCGACCGCCCCACCAAAGGCCACCAAAGCGGCCCAAAGAAGCCACCGACGGCCCGCCAACCCCTCGCCGAGCCGCTTGACTTCGGTCGCCTGACGCGCAAGACCAAGACCTCAAGACTCACCGACGGGTGGGCCACCACCTCCCTCTTCCTCGCCCACGAATAACCTCGCCGCTGCGCCGGATCCCGTGAGATCCGGATCCGCCATGATCACGCCGCGTTGCCCGCCCAAGCCGACGCCAGACGCCCATAAATACCCCCTCACCTCATTCTCCCCTCGCCTCGCCCCCTCATCCTCCGCAGCCCCGCCGAGCCCGAGATCGCCGCCGCGCCATTGACCTCGCCGCGACGCCTCTAGCCTCCCGAGCTCACCTAACTCCACCTGAACCACCCTCGTCAGACTGCACTCCACGGAGCACTCCGCCGACTCGACCACCGGAGACGCCGACGACTTTTCGCCTCGAGCCCGGCCGATCTCCTAGAAGCCACCGGATTTCACCCCCCGTCCGATCCCGATTCTACTGCAGAGATTAGAAACCCCAAGGGGTATGTTCTTTAATTAAAACTGTTCGGTCCGGTTAGTTCCGTTTAATTTTAAGTTAGGTTTTTATTTAGATCGCCCGATTCGCTTAAACCCTAGGCCTGCTTTTAGTTAAGTTACGCCATATGCTAGTTAGCCCATTAGGCCATTTTTCTTTATTTTCGTTTTTCTGTTTTAATGTAATAGTTCCAGATTTGAAAAATTCATATCTTTTATTCTACTTAATATTTTTAAGTGATTATTTTTTGTTGGTTTGCAAATTTCTTATAGTTTCTGTAGAAAATATTATTAGCTATGTTAAAATTATTTAGAATAGCTTTATTTTAGTTTTAGACAGAATAGTAAATCTGCTATAAAATGAGTTAGGAAATTTATTTTTAATGATTCTTTTGTCCCAACTTTATTTTGACATTGCCTAACCGTAGGGATTAATTTGGGTATTTTAGGATTAATAAAAAATAGTTTTAATCAGAATCTTGTTATTCTTAATTAATTAACTAGCTACTGTTTTCCTATTATTTTAATTAGCAAACAAATTTATTTTTCACATGTGATTGATTATTCTAGGTTAGTTTCTGTCACTTTAGAGCATGAACTTTTATTTATAATAAAGAAAACTTCTATTTTATTTTTCTTAATAGAAATTGAATTAGGCCTAATAGGAGTTTTATAATAGCTTTTAAATTGATTCTTTTTGCTCCTAGTTGCTTAATGCATTCTTTTTCGTTAAGTTAACATAAACTCATGCTTAGGTTATGTTAAGAAAATTTTGTTATGTAAAACTATTTTAGTTGTTGCTTGAAGTAGGAAAACTTTGAGTTGGATTTCTTCGAGTTTTCCTTTGGGTTTTGATTCGCTTTGTTTTGGTGTGTTATGTTACTATGCTATCGTGTTAAGTGATCATATGCTATATGCTTATCGTGATTATTGTTTGTCTCGGTAGAGTTTCCGGAGTGCGAAGCTTGCTACTACGAGTCCTTAGCTCACGAAGATCGTCAGCAAGGCAAGTCATTGATCATACTTTCAATACCTATGATTTTTATTGCATTAGAGTTATACCTCCCCCCCATGCATGCAGTAGTAGAAATTTTGAAGTTATGTTCTTGAGTAGTATCATGTGGTAGGATGAACCAATTCCCCTTGTTACCATGACCCGGACGAGTAGTTAAATTTTGCTATGCTCAGAGACGGATTAATTGAGGGAATTCATAAGAAAGATGTGAGAGTCAAGATGATGACAACCCCATGAACTTCAAGATCAAGATGGACTTGAAATTCACTCATGGGTGGAGGATTTGTTGACGGGCACCCTGGAGAACCCAGTGGTTGGCCGGATGCATGGAGAAGTGCCATGACATCTTGCGGAAAGCTTCACCCAGCCACGAAGAGACGGATGGATGCCCCATTGACCGAAGCTTACTCGCAGCCGCAAGCCATTATGGGCTCGCTGGGTCAACCTTAGTAGTGACGCTGGTGGACAAGACTACGAGATGTAGAAGAACGGTAGGATTGATGGGTACCGCAAAGGGCGTAAGAACTCTTCGAAGACCCTGTTTATTCATCCCGCCTTCAAACACCATGAAGTGCTAAGACTTAAAAGGAGGGAATGATTCTTGCGGGTAAAGTGCGCAAACCTCTGCAGAGTTAAAGATCTAATCGATTAGCCGTGTCCCCATTACGGACAATTTGAGCCTCGAACTTGGAAGTATTCGGAAATCTCAACACTAAAACTAATAAATTAATTGAGGGGGTTATGACTTAATAATTTGGGAATGAGATATTGGTTGGCGGAACCATCTCAATAACTACCAACAATTTTGTAGTAATTTGCAAGCAAGTCCACTGTAGCAGGGAAAAACTGGCTTTTCGCAAAATGATGAAACTTAGAGCCCCACAGCCAAAATGCATATAATGTTAGTAATTTTATTATTGTTATTCTCTCTTCATGACTTGCCAGCATATTCAAAATGCTGACCTACACGGCTGCAACGTCTTATGTTGCAGAGGTTTATTCCGATCAGGAGTGAGGCTACGCTCCGCGCTTGGCGATTGCCCTTTGGAGTCGGATGGACTCGATATTTCGTCTATGCTTCCGCAACTTATTTTAGTTTATTTCTCATGAGTTGGCCTTTGGCCGAATTTATTCTATTGTAATAAAGACTCTATATGAGAATCGTGTAATAAATTCAGGTGTGATTGAACTTTGATTATTTCATCAATGTATCGTGAGTACCAAAGATGATCTTGGGATGGTACGGACACGTAGATTTGACCGATTTTGGGTCAGGTCGCACAGAGATGGTATCGAGCACACGCCGACCGTGGGGACGAACCCCTAGGATCGGAAAGCCATAGGAAGAGACTATTTACTTTATATCCTTATCATTCCATAATTCTCCCCTGTTCATTTCTGACTTCTCTCCGATTTTCAACATTCTAGATGGTCGTTGAGTTCACCCCAGCTTTGCTACCGGAGTTTTGCCAGCCCGATGAGACGATGCCCTTCGGAAGGAAGCTGGTCCAGATGGTGAAGAAGCTGAAGATTGCTCTGCCCTCGATCACTGGGAAGCCAACCAATGCACTTCCGACGGATACCCGCTATAGGATTGAGGTGCATATTCCAGGGAGGACCTTCGGAGGACATACAGAGCCAATTGACTTTGAGTTTACCGACTTCAACTGGATCCTCGGAAGGGACATGGCGATATATCGTGCACTCGGACATCTCCGAGAAGAGTACAGGGCCGAGCTCGATCCATCAGACCTCGCCATGGTTTCTCGCAGAGCAAGGAATGGAGATATCATCCGTACCGTAGAGGACGACTCCATTCTCTCTTATGTCCAGGACTTGGAGTGTCTCCTCAGAAACGGAGATTCAGACTCGCCAGAACTCAAGGTACACAGGAGGCTGTTGTTCCGTGAACTGAACCGGAGGAGAAGGCACACGCAGACTTCCTTGGCCATGAGGAAGAAATCGCGACTTCATGGAGAGAGTCGACGACCTGAAGATGAAGCTTGCCGCAATAGAGGAAAAGATGGACTTGGGAGAGGACCTTTTTCCGAGTGGAGATGACGGACCTCTCGTGAGCAATGACCAGGATTATGAAGGGAGTTCCACTGGAGGAAGCCGCAAGAGGAGGCGCCACAACAGAGGACACCACACCGGAGGACATCGCACCAGAGGACGCAAGGATTATTGATGAAGACATTTAGTCGACCACCATGTTATTTTACTTTTTCGTCGATCAGTTAGGCCGATATTGTCGATTAGTCGTGAGATATTTTGTAATCGAGATTGAACCATGTTTGAGTGGAATGAATAAATGATTGGTGTGTTTATGATTGTGCATTCATATGGGTAGTGTTATTTCTCATTAGACCATTGTTCTATTCTAATTTTCTCATCCACTCCAAAACACCAGATGCCTCCGAGACGTGACACGATTTTCCGCCGAGCTCACCCACTACTCCAGCAGCAGTAATGCCCTCATGCGATACTCATCCGTAATCGTAACAACAACAACAATCCACCGCCACCACCCCTCGCTGACAACTTGACTCGATTCTCGAGGCTGAATCCGCCAGTTGTTCTCTAGCAAGACCGAGCCGATTGTGGCCGATGATTGGCTCCACAAGGTCGGAAGAGAGCTAATCACCGTTGGATGCACCGATGCAGAGAAGGTGCGCTTTGCCGCACATCAACTTGATGGACCTGCAGCTTCTTGGTGGGAGAACTACACCGCCACTTATCCCATCGGCACCATCACGGGATCAGTTCCAGAGGCCTTCCGCACCGCCATGTTTCAGCGGAGCCATGAGTCTCAAGAAGCGTGAGTTCCGCAACTTACGCCAGGAAACCGTCATCGTGGCACAAGACGTGGATGAGTTCAGCAAGTTAGCTCGCTATGCCCCGGATGATGTGGCCACAGATGCCGCAGCGTGAGAAGTTTCTCGAGGGACTCAATGATGAATCGGGTATGCAGCTTATGGTGGCTACTTTCACCAACTACCGTGAGCTGGTAGACAAGGCCACCATACTTGAAGGCAAGCAGCAACAGATTGATAACCGCAAGCGGAAGTACATCCAGGGAAGCACAACTCAGAGCTCAAAGAAGCCCGCTATGCCCCATACTCAGAGGGCATACCCATCACAACCATGGAGGACATAACCATGGCGGAAATGGGAACAACCGCAACCAGACAACAAGTCGCAATGGCAATGGAAACGGTAATGGGAACCAGATCGCTTCGCCTCATTCAAGGATCTGAGTCACATCACTGCTTCAAGTCCCGTAAAACAGGACACTATGCCACCGACCGCTGGAGGCCAAGCAGAGGAATGGAACGGCAATGGAAGCTCAAATAAGAAGCCCAACCCTTTCCTCGTGCTCGTGTGAACCACATTGACGTGGAGGACGATATGATCAGCCGACAATCGTGGTTGGTAAGTTTTATTGAATTCACGCTCAGATTGGTACTCTTTGATTCTGGTGCAACGATTCATTCATATCAAGGGTAGTTGTGGAAAAGTACGGGTTGCCCACTAAAACCCTTAGAAGCCCCCTTCGCCGGGCCCGCAGAGGAGAAATGATGGCGTGCTTAGGCTGTCATGCAATCTCAACATCGGAAATCATAAATTTCCGCAGACTCATAGTATTGGAAACCCGCACCTTGGATGTAATCCTAGGCATGGATTGGTTGACGAAGTTTGAAGGAAACATGGATCGTGCTCAAGAAGTCTATTCTCGCCACCACCGGAGCAGAAGAGGATCAAGTATGTATCCGTGCATAGCCGATGAGGAATCAGTGCATTCCCTCACGGGAGTTGTTCAGAGGAAGTGCCAGTGTGCAAGATTTTCCGATGTGTTTCCTGAGGAATTACCAGAATGCCACCGAACAGGACATTGAATTTCTGATTGAGTTATTGCCCGGCACAGCCCCAATATCCAAGAGACCTTATCGGATGCCCCCGAACGATTTGAAAGAGATCAAGGATCAAATTAATGAGTTATTGGAGAAAGGATATATTCGGCCGGACTCGCTATTTCGTCTACGCTTCCGCAGCTTATTTTAGTTTATTTCTCATGAGTTGGCCTTTGGCCGAATTTATTCTATTGTAATAAAGACTCTATGTGAGAATCGTGTAATAAATTCAGGTGTGATTGAACTTTGATTACTTCATCAATGTACTGTGAGTACCAGCATGATCTTGGGATGGTACAGACACAGAGATTTGACCGATTTTGGGTCAGGTCGCTACATGCTTGTAGTAGCTCAATGATCCATATTTGAATTGAATGGACAATCTAAGTTTCGAGTTGGAGACATTGATTTTTAAAACTTGCACATTTTTTTTGCGTGCAAAACAAACAAATTGTCGGCCATGATATCATAGTCGGCCGTACGAGAGCAGAATACTTATAATTTTAGGCGCCAAAAGCTTTCAAACTTCCTCATCACATCGAAATATCACGCTACCAAAAGTTTAGCCTGCGATATTCCTATTTTACCCCGCCACATGAACGGAAAAGGGCTGCTTTGGTAACTCCATTGTTTTCCTCTTGCCCCCAACATTCTTCCCCGTGAGCCCTCCCTTCCCTCCCCGACTTCCAACCACTAAGAAGTCACGAATCTAGTCCTCCGCCGCGGCGGTGGACCTCACACCTCACGGATCTACCTTCCGCACCTTGAACCCCCAACCGCCAACTCACCACTTCACCGAGCCGCTCAGCGATCGGCTTGTCCACCGCCCAGATCTCCTTGACCGCCATCATGGTCCACCGCACCGATCTGCTTAACCGCGCCTCGCCCACCACAGCAGAGGCCCTTCATCGACTCCTAGTCCGCCTCTTCGTTGGCTCCTTCATACAAGCCCTCGCCCTCGCAACAGATCCGCCTCACCGAAGCATCAGATAATGCGCCCGCCAAGCCTTCGCCCATCAGACCGACCCGCCCACGGACGCCATATTCAACTCCACCGCCCCGCTTTACCGACGCCGCAGCCTCATCAGTTATTTCGATTTGTACTCCTTCGGTTTTTCTTTATCGCAACTGTTCACTAACCACAGATGAGCTTTCTTGTATGTCGACAGCGCCGCAAATCAGTAGCACCGAGCCGCTTCAGCCGACAAATGGGCCCAAACTCAACCGCTACACGAGCACCATCGACGATCCTTAGCTATCAAGTATGACAACGATACCCATACGCCGCCGAGAATCGGTACTATCATCCAACGGCGGCGCCACGCTCACTTTCCTAGCATAAGCACCACACCTTTGAATTTCTTCAGGCATCATTCAGTTTTTCATGAGACGCGTTATTCGCTTGCACAGTAGGGCCATACTTTTGGCAAAGAACATGTTACATGTGCTAAATTACATACCAAAGGCACATATAGTTAATATGCTTTAGTTTTGTTCGATGCCACCGTTGGTTCCATCGATGGTTAATGTTCTCTATGCTTAATTACACATCAGCAAACTAGCATGTGGTTACGCTGCTTTTGTTCGCTTTTACCCTACATTTTCTCGATGCTAGCTATTACATCACCGCTCCGAGCCTCTGCTCATTACTTGTTTGTGTGTTCTTGATCTTCCCAAGTTGCATGACTAATTTGATGCTTCTATTAATTATTGAGCTGCCAACCCCATCAAGCAAAATATTTGTTCTTTTGGGGCACACCTCGAACAAGCATAAAAATAGAGGGAAGCAGATATATTGTTGTGTATGCACACACCCTTCTTTCATTAGTTTAGATGAACCATTGATGATCAATTCGACCAAAGGCATGCGATTAAAATTAATATTACCTAAATATATGGTGCAGAATAAACTACAACAACTAGATTTGCAACCACGGATGTCGATTTATATTTTCAAAGAACATTGCAACAACAGCTAGGCTTCACAAGAACATATGGTAAGCCAATGTGTTTTAGTACATGTGAAATTTAATGCGAGTGGGCTACTTTCTTGGCTTGTGCCCTCAACGTAATCCTACCGAACTACAAATAGTTCAGTTGTTCCGCTTTGGTTGTATTGCTTGATTCAATGCTTGTTTGTTGTTACGCTATACCTCGCTTGGTTAATATGTCGCTGAGGCTCTGCTGTACTATCGTAAAGAAATGCATGCCTATTTCATTTGAGTCCTTAACTTTTCCTCTCAACTTCATCACAAGACTGTCTTCGTAGCTTATATGAGGCCACACCGTTAAGTGCTTTCTCGATTATTTCAACCGCTTAGATGCCTTGGCAACTTAAATATAGCGGTTGTACACTCCCTTTCAACTAGGGATGTCAATCGGGTCCCGCTTAATCCCGATTAAAGTCCACTAGTGGTATGATAGTTCAAGAGTTTTTGTTTTTGAGGAAAATGAACTAGGAGGTAGCAAGAACTAACTAGATGGGATGGCGGATGTCGCTTATTTGCCACTTACATCCCTAGTTTCATCTTACCATTTTAATTTCTTTTCGGCCGATGCTGCTTCAACCATTCAAATATAGTTTGCCATGCTCGCAATAATTCGTCCGTCGCTTACCATGTAAGCTTACTGCCGGATCATATGATAACTATCTCTTACTTATGTCCAATGAAACCTTTCGTGATGCCGCTCACACTAGGACACAATGTACAACCCTGTAATCTATTTGTGGAAGCAAAGCGCCATCCATGCTACCAGATGGTAGAAGTTCAGAGGCAACACCGCCGGAGAGCAGTCTGAGCACAAATATTATAGTGCTTGAGGCTCTACTAGAGGCAGAAAGAGATGGTGTGGCTGCCATGAATGAGGTAATCTTTATCTTGAGGCTGGAAATTATGGAATTAGCGGCACGCATTATGCAAGCAACCCAAGAATTGGAGGAAGTAAGAATGTTGCATTTGAAGACGGAGGAGGTCCTGCTGTTTCTGCTATCTGAAGCCCAAGGTAATCCCGGTTCTTCTTTAGATACTAGTTGAAATTGTCATTAGATTATTGTACTTGCATGTTGTGTCATGTCTCTGAATGGATTATTTTGCAAGACCCCCTATGTTGTCTGGAATTCCATGTTGTCCATGTGTTGTAATGATCCGAATTTTTTAGGCGAGGTAATCCTCAGTACCTGTATGATTGACATAAGGTGAACTATTTTTCGTGTGAGCATATTGTATTGGATGAAATAACTGTTTGAATCAGAGTGTACCCAACCTACTGAATTCGAAGATCACGACATTTCTAAATCATAATCATATATAAAGGTGAATAAATCTTTGTTGTGGTGTTGAAGAAATAAATAACAAAACGTATAATTATCTGTGGATATTCGTAATCGAATACAATTGGATTTGAATTTAGTTTGCCAGGTCCCAGGGCAAACATGAATGCTAATTCTCCCAAGTTTTGAACGAAGCGGCTAAACACCCACTATAATTTGTGGGCTACCCGAAGCAAGTGTTTGCGAGATGGAATTACTGTCACCCCACGACAATCGAGTACATCCTTATCGACCGGATTTACACTGCGCCGATAGGGGTAGACTAGTAACTTCAATCGACGTGACACGACGGCCTCGAGCCCATTCAAACACGGTGGGCGCCAAACGTATGGCAAAACACATTTGATTCAAGCTCGTCCAAAGACATGTGTCTCTTCCTCCATTTCCCATTCATACACGGTGGGCGGCAAAACAAACTCTCCTCGTCTCAAATCGATGTAGGCTAATATTTTAAATATGGGCAGATGTGTAACTTCCATCGACGTGACACAACCGCCTACCTGTCAGCCCTGCTCATACACCGTGGGCGCCAACCGTGGGCGCAAAACACCTCTCCTCGCCTCAAATAGTTACCGGCAAATATTTGGGAGATGCGAGATTACCGTCCTATCCCCAACCGATGCGATGTCCGAAATTTTAAACGGGGGATAATTTCGTAACTTTCCCCCATTTCAGAGAAGCGCGTCCCAAAGTTTGAGATCCCCCTCCCCTGCATTTCCCCATTCATACACCGTCGGCGGCACGACAACCTCCACACTGATTTTTCTCTTGATGCTTAGGGGTTTCCCCTTTTATCTACTCTACTATGATCTGCGTAGGTGCTTTCTCATCAGATCGACATTACTCCACCCTTCAAGCTAAACAACACAACACTCATAATTCAAAGCTTAGTTGTTCAAATATGATTGTGATATGATACTTGATATTAGTTAACCGACACATTTAATTGGTTAGCTAAAGGTCCCACTTGAGTTTCCAAATGCATGTCACGACATATAGAGAGACAAAGATAATTGCATTTCTTTGTCACTTGTTGACCGTACTTTCTTGTCCATACCAAATCTTAGTTGTTATTTCAAAGCAAACATCAGTTGCTAACTACCCTTTGCGCGGTTTGCAGCTTCAGATCTGCCATCCCACTGCCACGGTCAACACTGTACTCATCATGCTTATGTTTTCCCCATTTTATGATGACCACAATAAGCCTACGTGGTTCGTGTCGTAATAGCACTGCTCCACCCATCTAGCTAAACAAGCTTAGCTGTACGAATTCACATATGATATTATTGCTGATATTAGTAAAACTGAGAGATGTTTAATTGGTGAGCTAAATGTTCCTACTTTAGTTTCGAAATGCATGTGAGCCACATATGGAGAGACCGGAAAGAATAGTATTTCTCTGTGCCTCGTTCATCATGGGTGGCCAACCGACATTGTATTGAAAGACTTGTAATATCTTCAATCTGCTCTTCTCTTCTTCTTTAAGATGATACTCTTCTCTTGCGGTCGATCGGTCGTCGAGTTGTTCTCCTTAGTATATTTTGAATCACGTGTCAGTCGACTTGTTCTTCTTTACTATATGTGAAGTTATCATCTGCAAGTGTCATCACTTCGGAGCTCTCATATTTTGAGTAGTAGGCCACATTATATTAATGCACACAACAAATTACAGGATGCATGTCATCTTTTAAAAGAATTACGAGATAGCACAAAGGGGTTTACAGGAGGCGAGATTGATTAGAATCACTTCATTACAAATAAAATCTCACTTGTTTTTATGTTTTCATGCATGTTAGATATTGAACATTATCAAAATGAATATGAGAATGGGCGCACGAGAGGAATATTGCGGAACGATCCACTGGCTAACAAACTTGGCGTGGTGGAGGATGGCCTATCTTATTCACCCATCAAGGTGCTTGCTCTAGCTTTGCAAAGTTGTATTGGTCGCACATATTTTGCATCTGACCTCTTGCATTACTTCTACTTTGTTACACCATCTGCTTAGTTTAAGCATCATATATGATTATATGCCATACCTATCCATTTTCTGTACCTATTCCATGTGTCGTCACACTATCTTTTTCCAAATAAATGTTGTTCTTTCGTAATAGATGTCCAAAGGGAAGAGGGTGAGTGCAGATCCTCAAGGAGTACAAACTATGTATTTGGAAAAGGTAGTGATACCGTTAAATCAGATAGATCAGCAGCCACAGAAAACACAGCCCAACTGCACCACACTTTACCCCTACTCCAAAGGGCTAAACCCTATTAGAACTGCTGGGAGCCCAGCCAGTAATCGTTTATGATATCAATTCAAAATTTGAACTCCTAAATTTCTGCTTGTGACTTACCTTCTCTCTTGTATGAACACTAATTTCAGATGAATCTCCTTGCTCAAAGGATCATACGATCTCAAAACAATAATGGGCTATGCATTGCTCTCACAAGACTCTCTCGCCTTTTGCCTTGTAACACCTGTACTTAATTAATTGCTATTTGATTATGTATCATCACCGCACTTTTGAGCTTCATTATCCTCTGCTTCTTCCAATATTATTTGATCTATGTTTACTCTTTGCAAAATGTAGAATAATGGCAACGCTTATAAAGAATTTTCTTTGGGGAATTTATTGAATTGTCCTTCCATCAACATGGAGAAGGGCTTTGTCCAGCCCGTGTTAACATGTAATGTAAGTTCATCCTTCTCAAGCCTTCAAACTTTGTTCTAGTATAATTTGGATAGGCATCATTTCCTCCATCGCTGTTTGCTTTGCTTGTTTACATCTGATTGATGTTTGCAACAACTAGCGTTTCAAATTGTAGTTGTAAAAACATGTTCCTTATGCGTAATGATCCATTTATTTGCTTATATAATTGTGAAACCTGTTACGTGTCTCCTTGTTTCTCTTCGTAGTCGTATTTCTTACGCCAGCAGAACTTTAAGGAAGATAGTGAGCCAAACCATCTTGTGGACAGCGAGATGACCCCAAGGTCCTGTCTTGATGAAGACAAGGAGTTGAAGCTACTCACCAAAGTGTGATACAACCTCTGCGATCATTGCCTCGATCAGCCTCGACTTCTTCGCCTCAACTTAAAGCGAAAAGGCTTGCTTCACTCAACTCCGACTTGAAGTCAAAGATGCAATGAAGATGTCGAGGATCTGCCGTGCGCACCATCAAGCCTTAAATCTAGTGTTGATGCATCTATCGTTGACACAATTGAGGTCTACTCAGCTTCTTCACTGTTTGGGGGCCCTTCGCCGTGCCTAGTGCCTTCAAGTGCTCTCGCTTTCTATATTCTTTTGTCGCGCGCTTATTTGCAATCGTGGCGAACTTTGATGCCTAGTGGATGTAATATGTGATAGCCGTGATAGCCTAGCGTAAGTTGCTTGCTTATTTATTTCCTTGTTGTCTTGTTTATTTGTTTGCTTGTAGTCATTGCAGTTCTTTTTCCGCGGTTTGCTAGTGGCTGCAATAACCTATTTTTTAAAACTAGGCTACAATAACCATCGGCTAATATTTACTGTAGTGACACTGGGCCTCCTACGGGCCTTAGAAACAGTGGGCCTTCTACGGGCCATAGAAACAATGGGCCTTCTAAGGGCCGTAGAAACAATGGGCTTTCTATGGGCCGTATCATCAATGGGCCTTATACGGGCAGTATGATAACATGGGCCAATAACAAGTCGCATTATGGCCGTGAACGGGCTAGAGTTGAATCGTCTGCTCATGGGCCGACCATAACGGCCATCAATAGGCCGTATTTCATGACTCTATGAAAACGACCCAACGATTAACGGACCACAAACGGGCCGATCAGAATTATCACGGGCTGAATTTGGCCCACAAGCGTAAAATGACAAGAACGGGCCGTAAGTAAACGAATCGCCGAAATGAGCCCAAGAATAAATGGGCTCGAGAAGGCCGAAAGATAACATGGGCTGGAAACGCCCAACGGAATAACGGGCCGTTAATGGGTATAAAGTGATACATCGCTCATTACGGGCCGCTTTCACCACGGGCCGTTAATGGGTGTAAAGTGATACATCGCTCATTACGGGCCGCCACCACGGCCGTTAATAGGCCAAGAGTTACATAGGGCCTCATATGGGCCAAAGACGTCATGGGCCATACATGGGCCGGCGAAAACATTCTCGAATCATATTGGGTGGCCCGATGATGCTCTCGGGCCTAATTCGGATAGGGCGAACGGGCCTTGGTTAGCGGGCTGTAAATGGGCTATATGCTAACAGCCGCTAACAAAGCTTTATGGGCCGCCCGCCACATTTCGACCAAGTCAAACGGGCCGGCCTTTTCCACGTGAATGGGCCTCATAATG
>JAHIAM010002192.1:0-38102 GCA_021605205.1 Aegilops longissima | reverse complement strand
TCATACACGATTTGACATATAATATGAGGAATTTGAAATGCATGATGAAATATGGTGCTTGATGTAATGCAAAGTAACACACAAAGAGTATCAGAGCCCAAGGGCCAAATTGGATCAGAGCATAACAAGTATCAAAACTACTTCTAATCAGAGCATAGAGCAAAAGCATAATGCATCAGAAGTATCAAAGCACCATCGGGTTTAAGATTACAACTCGATCCAATAAAAGGTTTCAGAAGAACGAGAGTTGTAACTTAATAAAATATAGTATATAGACAAAAACGAGACCCGCTTGAAGACTAACTCAAATTTCTCCCCCTTTGTCATCGAATGACCAAAAGGATCGGCGAGGACTAACGCTCTTGAAGAATATCAAGTTGAAGACGGAGCGCCAGCATTGTCGGGGTTGTTCGTCGAGGTAGGACCAGCAGCAGTGTCTTCCAAATCTTCATTTTCATCAGTGTCGCGAGATGAAGAATAGGAGCTGGCCACTAAGGAAGGAACTTTGACTTTCTTGAATTTCTTCGGAGGAGGTGCAGACCAGTCAAATTCTTCCTTGAGTCCCATTGATTGCAGTTCTTCTTCATTGTAGACATGTGAAAGAACAGCCCAGGTGCGCTTGAAGGTTTCATGAAGATAGTAGTGGTTTTTCTTCACTGCATTGTGAGTTGAGGTCATGTTGTAAAGAAGAGTACCAAACTGACGTTTGACCCACTTGTGATTGCGATCAACCTTCTGATGAAGACTGAGGAGTAACTCACGATCAGTCATCACCCTGGGTGCAGTTCCTTGAGGATTTTGCTTAACTGAGGTATTTGCTGCTGAGTCATGAGTGGCAGAGTCATCATTGGTGGAGTAAGATGCTGCTTTGCGAAACTGTCCATCCAATGGACGAATGCCTTCATCGATCACAGCAGTAGCCTTTCCCTTTTCATCAGCTGAGGCAATTGGCCGTTTGAGGACTTCAATAGGGGGCAGGTAGCTGCAGTGGTTCAAAGTGTCAGCCTTGTAATTCAGTGAAGATCTTGACCTGATGAATCTCATAATCCAAGGCGCATAAGGTTTCAGCTCAAAAGGTGACATGGCAATGTTAGCCAGAGTGATAGAGGCGAGGGTGTCCCGATCTTTCGATGAGATGATAACTATCGATTTGGTGGAGACGACTTTGACGATCCGACTACAAACGTGCACGACGTTGCGCCTTAGCAATCGCTAAACCAACTCCGAGAGGTTATTGACCACGCTGGAGCACGATCAACCTGACCACGAAGGTCTATTCCTGCAACCAATCGAAGAACAAGCAAGAATATGATAAAGCAATCTGAATATTGCGAATATATATGAAGTATTGATAATGGTGGGGATCCGTAAGCGGTCTTAGTCTGGTCGTTGGACACAAACGAAGTACACGAAGTTGCAATGGCTAACTTTAACTAAACAAATCCCAAGGAAAAAGCTACTAGATGGATCTACTTATATAGGAGCAAGGGGTGGCGGCCAAGGAGGTGGGAGGACGTCCCAAGGCAGCCTAAAACTAACCCTAGGTCGTACAAGGCCAATGGGCCCAAGCGGAGGTGACGTAACACCTTTGGACTTGTAGTTTGACTCGGATTCTGCTGCAGCATCAGATTGTTTCGTCTATAACTCAACGCTCCGGACGGATTTTAAGGTGATTCAATTGGGTTGGAAAATGCACGAAATCTATTTTCCAACAAAAAAAGAATCAACCAATTTGGAGTCCGTATGAAAAAGTTATAGACGTTTTGAGTCAGGTATGTCTGTGCAGTCCGAATCTGAGTCCAGAACGTGAGAGACTTGGACTCTATCTTCTCTTGGGCCAAAAGTGACGTGAGAGAACTTTTTGAACAGCAGGTAAACATCTCTTTCTCCCTTATCTTCATATGCGGATTGTACAAATGTCCCATACACCTGCAATTAGACATGGCACAAAAGTTTGTGAATTATTTTTGTCTGGATGACATAAATAAATTATTGCATAGTTTGCATTAGAAATCACCTCACAAATATACATGTATGCAATATTTTTGGTCGTATCCAAGGTAATCATGTCCTCATCATCCTCCCCTTCTTGAAAACAAAGCCGTCCTCGGCGTTGCTTAGTCTGAAATATGGCTAACAAAAGAGACAAGGTGTACATGTTGTATATGTATATGTCATCCATTTTTACTTCCCTTGATTTTTGCACATATGACACATGAATAGATGAGTAACTTGCATAGTTCATAAAATCTAACGCCAAAACATTATCACAAGAAGTAGAAGGCATGAAAATATTACAACTCAGTTTGCACATATAAGTGAAGCTCTTATTCATTTCAAAAGATTGACAATGTTCATCATTAAACCATCCCAACATTGGTGAATAAACCTTACTTGCATCAAGTTTACATGCTACAACATGCTTAAATAAGCAAACATGCAATAAGTCATTCGACACAGAATCATCACCAAGATTAGAGGTCATATCAAAATGATTAAACATTGATTCTTTTGCATCAATAGTTAATTCAATGGGTGCACTCAAAATTGTTGGTATTTCAGTTGTTTGATCACATGACGCATTCATGATAGTATCAAGATTCTCTAAAATAGGTGATGTGCTCAAATCACCAGTTAACTCAACACATGATGCATTCAAGTTAACTAGGGATGCATCATTCTCATGTGAAGTTATATCATTAATACCTTTACTGTTACCTTGTCGCAAAGACGTAGCTGATGTAGGTACAGGCCTTGATAATGCACCATACACTTGAGATGATGTCGCTCACAATCTGGGTGGGGCTGCTCTAGTAGGTGCAACGGTGGAGGAACCAACTGACGATGGTGAGCATGAACTGGAATAGTAGTTGTTGTAGTCACCCAATGCATCCTCCTGTAGCTGTCTCTCAAAGGTACAAGCGCGAACATACATACCAATAATGGAGCGAGGAATATAGTGAAATCTTGCACGGATATCATGGTTCAAACCACCAAAAAATCTATTCATGGTATCATCCTCAGATTCTTCTATGTCACAATGATGCATATAAGATTTGAACTCTTTGTAGTAAGTATGAACAGTGTTACTGCCTTGTTTTAATTGTTCAAATTTGCGAAGCAATTCACGACGATAGTAAGGAGGAAAAATTGTTGTCTCATTACAGCTTTCAAAACTTTCCAAGTTGTGGGTTGGTTATCAATGTTTTTCTTACAATGTACACTCCACCAAACAGAAGCAAAACCAGTAAATGCTCTAGTGGTAGCTCGTACTCTCTCAAGTTCAGAAAAATCATGGTGACTAAAAACTTCTTCTAATTCAAGCTCCCAAGCTAGATAAATAGCAGGATTAAATCTACCCTCAAATGATGGTAAAGACATACCCTGACCATATGCTTGTGTGTGTTGTCCCAACTCTCGTGATGGTGAAGATGTGTCCGTCGTCCAAGAACTTCTATCTCCGGAACCTGTCATGATTAGTAGAAACAAGAAAAAAAATTCGAGAATAATGTTCCTATGAACTACTAGGATGTGGTTGTAAAGTGCTCACAGTAAAGCAAATATCAATATCTTACAAGTTCTTACCATGCGGCAGGTGGTGACAGGCAACCAACGGTGTCAAGTAACTCTGAAGATTGTGTAAAGCGATTGCCAGGAGAACGTCGATATACGGTGTAGAAATATGTGGAGCTGGGTTGGCTATATATGGTAGCAAAAGATTATCAATAATCAATTCAGAGATGCAATGTTGAATAAGCGCTCAACGACGGTACTGTGCTGGTCCTAGGCTAGACCGGACTAGAGACGCGAGCCTAGAACACTAATGAGGTCACGACGTAGCACAACTAGCATCAATGAAGGATAATAAGTAGCTCTTGACAGCAAGATATAAGTGAAGATCACAACGGCAGTGAAGATAATGATGAAAAACAACTGCCAAGCAGGACATACAACAACTCTCTCTCCAACTTTCCTCTTGAAAAGTTTGAGCCAATTTTCTGATAAATTCTTTCAAAGAATGCTACTAACTCAAGCTTTCCAATGCAAAAAGAATCACTCAATTCCGAGTTGATATGAGGAGTCAAAGAATTCTAAAACTGGCCTGAAAAATTGGAACAAGCTGTGTTCACGAACTTCAGAGGGCAAAAACACCTATTTAGAAGCCGATTTTGAGGTGTCAAATATTGAACTAGCTTCTGCAACTATTTAGATGCGCCTCGTCTCTAGCTTTAATTTGAGTACTCACGGAGTCAAAACAGACTTCGTATGAGGAAGATACACCTGTTTTACTGAACAGTGCATAAAACAGATTCAATCCGAATTCAGGTACGAGATTGATTCTAGATAGATCCGGTTTTTTTTCTCTTTTTTTTCTCACGCTTTTTTTTCTTTTTCTTCTCTCTCTTTTTCTTTTTTTCTTTCCTTTTTCTCTTTTTTTTCTCTATCTTTTTTCTCCTCTTTTCAAGACAAACTGGATAAGATGCAGATTGGATCAGCGAAGATGTGAATGACCTCAACTATGATTATGACAATGAACAGTCGTAGCACGTGATGGAAATTAATGGATGGGATGGTGGACAGCGGAAGGGATAATGATGCAGCGGCGGCGTGACTAATGTGAACAGAACTCGAAACTCTAAACGAACTAGACACTAAGACCAGCAACTCGACACGACGATGCAACCGATAATTCAATAATGCAAACAATGAAAAGAAAACTGCAAAGGCTCAGACTGGCTTGGACAAAGGATGAATAGATCTAACTTTTTTTGTGGCTTTTTCTTGGACAATAGGTAAGAAAATAAATCTAATCTAGGGATAATTGGAAATTCTCACCGAGCAACCTGAAAACTGATACCACTTGATAGAGGCGAGGTGTCCCGATCTTCGATGAGATGATAACTATCGATTTGGTGGAGACGACTTTGACGATCCGACTACAAGCGTGCGACGTTGCGCCTTAGCAATCGCTAAACCAACTCCGAGAGGTTATTGACCACGCTGGAGCACGATCAACCTGACCACGAAGGTCTATTCCTGCAAGCAATCGAAGAACAAGCAAGAATATGATAAAGCAATCTGAATATTGCGAATATATATGAAGTATTGATAATGGTGGGGATCCGTAAGCGGTCTTAGTCTGGTCGTTGGACACAAACGAAGTACAAGTTGCAATGGCTAACTTTAACTAAACAAATCCCAAGGAAAAAGCTACTAGATGGATCTACTTATATAGGAGCAAGGGGTGGCGGCCAAGGAGGTGGGAGGACGTCCCAAGGCAGCCTAAAACTAACCCTAGGTCGTACCAGGCCAATGGGCCCAAGCGGAGGTGACGTAACACCTTTGGACTTGTAGTTTGACTCGGATTCTGCTGCAGCATCAGATTGTTTCGTCTATAACTCAACGCTCCGGACGGATTTTAAGGTGATTCAATTGGGTTGGAAAATGCACGAAATCTATTTTCCAACAAAAAAAGAATCAACCAATTTGGAGTCCGTATGAAAAAGTTATAGACGTTTTGAGTCAGGTATGTCTGTGCAGTCCGAATCTGAGTCCAGAACGTGAGAGACTTGGACTCTATCTTCTCTTGGGCCAAAAGTGACGTGAGAGAACTTTTGAACAGCAGGTAAACATCTCTTTCTCCCTTATCTTCATATGCGGATTGTACAAATGTCCCATACACCTGCAATTAGACATGGCACAAAAGTTTGTGAAGTATTTTTGTCCTGGATGACATAAATAAATTATTGCATAGTTTGCATTAGAAATCACCTCACAAATATACATGTATGCAATATTTTTGGTCGTATCCAAGGTAATCATGTCCTCATCACAGAGTCCTCATGAAGAAATCATGGAAATTGACGGGAACGCCATGGATGATGTTGAAAAGCATATTCTTCATGATGCCAACGACCTCTTCATCATTCGAGTCGTGGCCCTTGATAGGACTCATAGTCTTCGACAAAATTCGATAGACTGTTCGAGGCACATAGAGCAATTCCTTGACGAGGAATTTGGTCCTTGGAGCTTGCCTTGGTTTCAATGGCTTCATCAACACTTGCATATAGTGATTTGAAAGTTCCTTTTCTTCATAGATGCGACGTGCACCGTCAACTGGAGGACTGAGTGGAAGGGCACGAAGCAATTCACTTGCTGGTGCCTTGTAGTGGGTGTTTTCGGTCATCCAATCCAAGACCCATGAAGTTACATCTTCAGCATCTCCGGTGATGTGCAGGGTTGCATAGAACTGAAGAATTAGCTCTTCATTCCAATCACAAATATCAGTGCAAAAGTTGAGAAGACCTGCATCGTGAAGAACACTTAGAACGGGCTCAAAGCCAGGCAGCGACTCCATATCCACATGAGGAATATGAGCATGATCGAAGATTTTGTCCTTGTTGAAAAGCACTGAGGAATAGAAGTTGGCTTGACTGGCAGTCCAGAAGCGCCTCTTCCTAATCCGAGCAGAGTCATAAGGATTATATTCAGTGAAGAACACATGCTCAGCAAAGAAATCCTTAGCCTTGAACTTTTGTTTGGTCGAGAACGGATTCTTCTGCTTTGGCAGAGGGGTGTCAGTCAATTGCATCACCACCTCTGGAATGGTAAGTGCAGGTTCTTCAGCTTGAGGAATTTCTTGGTCCTCAACTTGTGCAGTCTGAGGAATTTCAGCAGCAGCAGCAGCAGTTTCATCAGCATCAGGGGCTGGAATTTCTTCATGCACAGGACTCGTGGGTTGATTTTCTTGAGTGGATCTGGACACAGTCTGTGCAGGGGAGTGAGGAACTTGTTGAAGGGGGAAGAGAGGAGTATTGGGATGCTGACTTTCCCAAAAGTCATCATTGATCACAGGAGTGGTGCATCCAATATCCACATCTTCATTTTCAATTTCCTCAAAGACCATCTTGAGGAATTTCATGGTCCGATGAGGGAATGACTGGGGTTGAAGGACAGCTTCCACTTCAATTTCTTCATCGATCTTCTCGACAGAGCAGAGATTGATGTTCCTCATCGAACCGTTGGCACTTCATATTCTTCTCCAAAGGAACCACTTCCTTTGAAGGTATGGAGGAAATTGGAATAGCATCAATCGGGTTTTCAACAGAGCTGGTCATTGGCTTCAATTTCTTCGCAGCCGAAGAATCTGACGCAGCTGATGCTTTTCTCTTCTTCACAGCAGCTCGTTCCGCAGCCTTGGTTTTCTTCACATCCAAAGCAGATGGAAGAACTGAAACTGGGGTTGGTGCAGGAGGAGCTGAGGAATTTGGAGCAGATTCTTCAGGAGCAACTGATGCAGTTCCCCTGTCTTGAGCAATTTCTTCAGGCGCACCACTAGTGGGTGCCCTGGCAGTTTCTTCAGCGGCTGGAATTTCTTCATCAGCCCTGGAATCAGCATGTTCTTCAGCAGGCTGAGCTTCAGCGGTGCTGGCCTTTTCTTCACTAGGCTGAGCAGATGCTTCAGCCTGAGGATTTTCATGTTGCACAGGTGCAGCAACATTTGTGAGATTCTTCGTCAGATTGACGAATTTGGTCTTGACAACTTGCCAATCAGCATAGTACGTGTCAAAGTTCTTGCTGAGGTTCTGAATTTCTGTTTGAGCTTGAAGAAGTTCCTCAGGTGTCATCTTGACAACATTTTCTTGAAACCTCTCCTTCTTGTATTGAGCCTTTTTGATTTCCTTCGCCTTCTCGAACTTCCATTTTTCTTCAGCAATGAAGTGAGTCAACATATGACTTTGACCAGGTGTCAAAGGAAGATCAGGCAGAGGGGTATTTGGATCGTTGTGCCAGAGGTCGATGAAATCGAGGACTTTCTTTGGGTCCAAAAGCATTGGCACAGCTGTTCCCTTGGCTCTTGCGGCTCTAGCTTGACGGTCTCTGATGATTTCTTCAAGTTCTTCATCAGATGCCTCATCATCAGATGGCACATGGACGACAAGCTGTTTCTTCTTCGGGCTAGGCCGAGGACCACGTCCAGCTGTAGCTTTTGTCTTCAGCAGCGTCGGGCCTGATGACGAATTGAAAGCAGCCGAGGAATTTGCCAGAGGTGCCTGAGGCAATTGAGAATCCAGCAGTCCTTTGACAAGTGGCTAGGTGCACTTGGGCGAAGGTTTGGATGGTGCAATGAGGACTTTGATGGAGCAGCGGTGGTGTGAGGAATTTGTCACGAGGAATTTTGCTGGTAGGAGCTGCTGAGGAACTTGGCCGTGAGGGCATAGAAGAAGAAGTACTTGGCTTATTTGCAGACTTCTTTTGCATCGATTTCTTCGTCTTGGCCGAGACCTCAGTGACAGCAGCGGCAGAATCCTCATTGAATTTCTTCACCGCTTCCTTTGCTTGCTTAGCCAACTTAGCTTGGCGTTTAGCCCATTCCTCGGAAAGTCCTCACCGCGTTTGACGCTAGTGGGATCAGCTACTTGGCCTGGTGCCAAAGGAGCTCTTGGGCAAGGAGGATTTAACGCTAATTTCTTCATGTACTTGGGTGTAACATAGCGGTATTCCTTCCATTCCGTGCCCATCTCCGTTCAATTTTCTCAAGACGCACCTTGCGCTGAGTTTTGCTTTCCTCATCGGTGTGCAATAGTCGGGGTATATTTCCTCGTGGATTTCAAAGCTGTCATGACCTCGTGTTTCTTTCCTCCTTCTGCGCTTCTTACCATCTGCCATTTTCTTGGTGAGGAAATTGAACAATTGAGTTCTCTCAAGAAGTGTGCAGTTTTTCTTGAGGAACGCTGCAAATGAGTTAAGTTGATGAGAACCTAGGGATTCAGCAGCAGACATTTGTACCTGTGAACAGAGTATAGGTGCGAGGAATTTGAAGAGGTCATATCGTTCTCGGAGGGTTTTTCAAAAGAACAAGTTTGAGGATTTTGACCAGATGAGCCTTGAAGAATTTCAATAAGCGTTCTTTATCTTAGGTTCCAGAGTTGTATAGATCGAAGATCCACACAATTGAGGAATCTTGAAGAAAATCATAGCTTAGTGAAATGAGTCAAGAGATTTGAGGTGTTCATATGAGTGAGGAATTTGAAATAAACACCTTTGAAGAATTTGAAGAAAATTTGAAGAATCAAAGCGAGTAAATAAAAGTAACTTTTAATTTACCCGAAGTGAAGAACACGACGAACTGAGATGAACAGTTTAGAAGTTCGTCCGTTCAGATCTTCTCCGCCCTAACTTGGCAGAGGAAATCAGCTACGGCGACGGCGGAGTGAAGAAATTCCACGGTCGGCGCGAGTACGTCGGCGAAGAGGTCAAGGCAAGAAGCTTTTCCTCACCGGCGACGATGGAGTAGCGGCGCTAGGGTTTCGAGGAGCTCGGCGGGAGAGAGATCGGCGAGGTAAAAGAGTGAGGAAGGGAGAGAGGGGTATTTATAGCCACGGTGAAAAATGGCTCGTCCAAGATTTAGGACGAACGTGCCTGACCGCTTCCCTTCTCATGACATGTGTCACCCACGTCTGGTAGTGGAGATCGTGTGCGATCGTGGGTGGATATAATAATGCATCGTGGGATGCGGAGCGGTTTGAGCGGTAAAATAGAGGTTTGGATAAGATTCGTTTTAAAAGTTCCGTTCGCAATTTCTTCACCTATCAAGGACACAAAGAAGATTTTGAGCGAGTTTCAAAGTAGAACGCACATGAAGAATTTGTGAATGGATTGGGTTGAGTATAGCATAGAGGGGGAAGGGTCCGATCACATTCACTTAGCAGAAAAAGCGACTTGGAGAAATAGCCATAAGTGAATGCTGTAGAGGACATAAATCCATATATATATATAGCCAATGAAGAAAGACGACGGAAACAGTGAAGAATTTGCAAAGTTGAAGAATTTGAAAAACTGAAGAATTTGCAAACCTGAAGAATTTCAAAAACTGAAGAATTTCAAAAATCAAGAATTTCAAAGATCGAGGAAAAACTCAAATTGAAGAATTTCAACTTTGGTGGTGGCGTGACCCACCAGATAAGAATGATGATTTCAGACACGCGTACAATTGTCGAGGGTTCGAGAATCAAATTCTTCATTAATTTCTTCACATTTAGAGTGTTATTCTTCATTGATTGAAGAAAACGTTTCTTCATGTGTTGCACATCTAAGTCATCAATTTTGCATAAGTGTTAGGATGTGTGTCCTTTCAAAGAACGTTCAAGATTCTAAGATATTTAGCTCACACCGCAACTTGCTAAATCTCTTCTCATCCAAGGGCTTAGTGAAGATATCAGCTAGCTGTTCTTGATCTTCACATGCTCGATGGAGATGTAAGCCCTTCAACACATGATCACGAAGAAAATGATGACGAATTTGAATGTGCTTTGTCTTGAGTGCTGAACTGGGTTGTGAGCAATCTTGATGGCACTCTCATTGTCACATGAGAGAGCACATTCTTCACGTTGATGTCGTAGTCCTTGAGGTTTGCTTCATCCATAGTAATTGAGCACAACACGAGCCAGCAGCAATGTATTCAGCTTCCGCGATGGAGGTGATACAGATACATTTCTTGAGGACCAACGGACCAAAGATCGTCCGAGGAAATGACAAGTACCAGAAGTTGACTTGCGATCCACACGATCACCAGCATAGTCGAGTCGAAATATCAATGAGATCAAAAGTAGAGCCCTTGGGGTACCATAATCCTAGTGTTGGTGTGTGAGCTAGATATCGAAGAATATGCTTCACAGCCTTATGGTGTGATTCCTTGGTGTAGCTTGAAATCGGGCACACATGCAAACACTAAGCATTATATCTGGCCTAGATGCACATAAGTACAATAAAGAACCAATCATGGGCGGTATACCTTGTGATCAAGTCAATACCATTTTCATCGATTGCATAGATGGCCATTTGTGGGCATAGGAATTTTGACGCCTTTGCAATCTTGCATGCGAATTTCTTGAGGACATCTTTGAGGTATTTCTCTGAGATATGAATATGCCATTGTGTTGTTGACGAATTTGAAGACCTAAGAAGAATTTCAACTCTCCCATCATAGACATTTGATATTCTTCACTCATCATATAAGCAAATTCATCACTATAACGTTGGTCGAGACAGCCAAAGATAATATCATCAACATATATTTGGCACACAAACAGTTCACCATCATATGATTTAGTAAAGAGAGTAGGGTCGAGTGAACCGGTGTGAAGCCATTCTTCACGAAGAATTCCTTCAATGTATCATACCACGCTTGAGGGCTTGCTTGAGGCCATAGAGGGCCTTATTTAGTCTGAAGACTTTGTCGATTCTTTGGATCTTCAAAACCTGGGGTTGAGCAACATATACTTCTTCCTCAAGCTTACCATTGAGGAATGCACTTTTCACATCCATTTGATATAAAGTGATATTGTGATGGTTAGCATAGGCGAGTAATATCTTGAATAGACTCAAGTCTAGCAACAGTGCAAAAGTTTCATCGAAATCAATTCCTTCAACCTGTGTGTAGCCTTGAGCTACTAGTCGTGCCTTATTCCTCACCACAAGACCATTTTCATCTTGCTTGTTGCGGTAGATCCACTTTGTGCCAATGATATTATGCTTGCGAGGATCTGGACGTTTAACCAGTTCCCAGACGTTGTTGAGCTCGAATCGATGTAATTCTTCTTGCATGGCCTGAATCCACTCCGGCTCGAAATGCTTCATCTACCTTAGTGGGCTCTGTGATAGAGACAAAAGCATAGTGCCCACAAAAGTTAGATAAGTGTGAAGCTTTTGAGCGAGTGAGAGGACCTGGCGCTTCAATGTCATCGATGATCTTGTCAACTTGCACTTCTTTTGCAACGCGAGGATGAGCTGGTTGTCTTCGAGGAATTTGATCATTTTCCTCAGCACCATTTTCTTCAGCATTATCTTCAGGTGCATCAGCTTGTCGTTCTTCGCGTACAGGAATGAATTCTTCAGCAGTTTATTGGGTTTCTTGTCAGTGAGGAGTTCATAGGCAGTCTTCTTGAAGAATTTGTGAAGATATACTCTGTTGATGATGTGGCACGCAGTGTCAATTGCTTCAATCCAGAAACGACTAGGCGTTTTGTATTCATCAAGCATGGTGCGAGCCATCTCAACTAGAGTTCTGTTCTTGCGCTCCACGACGCCATTTTGCTGAGGAGTATAGGGAGCAGATAACTCATGAGTAATACCAAGTTCATCAAGATAATCATCAAGACCGGAATTCTTGAACTCAGTTCCATTGTCACTTCTGATGTGCTTGATCTTCACACCAAAGTTGGTTGAAGCCCTCGAGGAAAATCGTTTGAAGATTTCCTGCACTTGATGTTTGTAAGTAACAATGTGTACCCATGTGTAGCGAGAGTAATCATCAACAATAACAAAGCCATATAGAGATGCATCATTAGTGACAGCTGAGTAATGGTTGGGACCGAAGAGGTCCATGTGAAGCAATTCGAAGGGTCGAGTAGTGGTCATGATAGTCTTCGCTGGATGCTTGGCCTTGGTCATTTTTCCAGCTTCACAGGCTCCGCATAAGTGATCCTTGAGGAATTTGACATTCTCAATGCCAATGACATGCTTCTTCTTCGCAAGCGTGTGTAAATTCCTCATGCCTGCGTGACCAAGTCGTCGATGCCATAGCCAGCCTTCTGAAGCTTTTGCAAGTAGACACACGGCTGGTTGTGGTCCTGTGGAAAAATCTACAATATACAAGTCTCCTCTCCTAAAGCCTTCGAAGACTTTGGAATTGTCAGCTTCCATAATCACAACACAACGATACTTGCCAAAGATAACAACCATATCAAGATCACAAAGCATTGAGACCGACATGAGGTTATATCCTAAAGACTCAACAAGCATGACTTTGTCCATGTGCATGTCCTTAGAGATTGCAACCTTACCAAGTCCCAATACGACTTTTGCCTTTGTCAAGAAAGATGATATGCTTCAGATGTGACGGTGATAAAGGAGCATCCATCAATAGATTCTTGTCACCAATCATGTGATTTGTACATCCACTATCGAGAACCCACTCGGTGGCTTTGGGTTGATCATCCTGCGGATGAATTAGTACAACTTACGATCTCATATACTTCATCGATGAAGAATATGATGTCAAGTTCATTAGATGAATTTCATCGATCAAGATTCAGATAAGTAGTATGAGGGCGTGTGAAATGAAAGTTCATTTCATCATGATTAGCTGCGTCCTTTCGAGCATTTTGTCGGGCCCCAAAAAATTCTTGAGACGTTTGAGGCACGCCCGAGACCTGACCCTGCAGAACAGATTAGTTCTTTTTCTTCACCACCCACATCTGAAGGGGTGGCAAAGAGTTCATCATTCTGCGAGCACCATATGAGAATGGTGGCATCGAGGCCAAACCATTTCGTTTCACATAAGAGGGTTAGGGTAAGCATATGAATAAGCGGAGAAATTCTTGAGGACTTATGAACATAATGGTTTGAAGAATAATGCACATATTCATAGCCCTTAGCTCTACCCTGCGAAACAGAGTTGTTAGCACGATGATAATCATATGAGGATTTTGATCCTTTTGAGGAATTTGATCCACGTGAGGAATTTGGTCCGTATGAGGACTTGGATCCATATGAAGAATTTTGTCCATATGAAGAATTTGATCTGGGGTTCCTTTTCTTCACTGGTGGTGTCATGAGGACATTCACCTGAAGACTTTCAAGACATTTCTTGGGAACCCAGATTTTCTTCATAGGGGGACCGTTCCTGCAGTTAGTGCCAACATACCTAGCAAATACTTCACCATTCTGATTTTTGAACAGTTTATAGTTTGAGTCAAATGACTCATCATCGAATGAGGAAATTCACATGTAAAACCAGATAAGGTAGATGGATCAATCTGGAGGTCCCTTTGCAGCAACCCATGAGGTTTTGGGATCTTGCTCGGGCTTCCATCGTTCCATCAGCATTGAGTTTCCTCTCAAAGGCAATACCCTCTTTCCTAGGGTTCTGTTGAGGATCTGCTTTTAAGCACATCACAAAGGGTCGATGCCCTTTGAGGCTTTTGTACATGCTCATCATGTACAATTCCTTCAATCCTGCATCGTCAGTGATACTAGCAATGTCCTAAGATGAGGAATTAGTGATAGTAGAGGCAGGTGAAGAATTTGTAACAGTTGAAGCATTTGAACATTCAGGTGAAGAATTAGCAGATTCACGTTCAATGCACTTTAAGCATGGAGGAACAAATTCTTCTTGAGAAGCGCTGATTTGTTGAGCAAGTAATGAATCGCGCTCCTTCGAAGATCTTCATAACTCGCTCTTAGCTTCTCAAGATCTTGCTTTCTTTGAAGAAATTCATAAGAAAGTTTCTCAATGATCAGATAAGAGAGTGTTATGATGACCTTGAAGGCTGTCAAGCCTAGACCGAACTTTCAAGATTTTCGATTAGGGCTTGAGTGCGATCCATTTCTTCACCTAACATATCATCACTCTTATCTAGCATGTTTTGAACCTTTTCAAAAGCCCTTTGTTGTTTTATAGCAATCTTAGCAAGTTTAGAGTAGCTGGGCTTGAGATCCTCATCGATTCATTTTCACTAGATTCGGAGGAGGTGTAATTGAGTACCTTGGCACCTTTTGCCATGAAGCAATAGGTGGGGCGTAGTCATCATTTTCCTCATCGGGTTTGTTGGCGGAGTCATTTTCTTCAGCGTTGAAGATGGATTTGCTGGCGTAAGCGTAGCAAGAGCCGGACTAGCCACACCAGATTCGGATTCTTCGCACTCCTCCTCTTCCACATTTTCCTCGATTCAGCTTGAGTCCATTTCCTTGCCAATGAATGCCCGAGCCTTTTGGAGCTGCTCTTCTTGTGAGAAGAAGGCTTTGAGGATTTTGATGATGAAGATTTTGATGATTTCTTCTTCTTCTTCACGTCATCGAACTGTAATCCTTGTGTTTCTTCTTCTTCAATTCCTTTTCCCATCGAGGACAATCTTGGATATAGTGACCAGGTTTCTTGCATTTGTGGCAAAGTCTTCGCTTATAGTCACTAGATGAGGAATCACTGCTTCTTGAGGATTTTCCAAAACGACCACGTCTTGTGAATTTCTGGAATTTCTTCACGAGCGGCTAGCTCTGGCCAAATTCTTGAGGTCTCCAAGGCTACTAGCGAGTCTTCACTCTCGATTCAGATTCAGCCTTGGCCTTGAGGCACGTGTTCTTCCATAGCGAACCATAGAGATCTCTCTTTTGACAAGCTGGAACTCGTGAGTATTTAGCCTTTCGAGGATATCAGCAGGATCAAGAGACTTGTAGTCAGCTCGTTCTTGTATCATCAGTGCCAGAGTGTCAAATGAGGAATCAAGCGATCTTAGCAATTTCTTCACCACCTCATGGTCGGTGATGTCGGTAGCACCAGTGCTTGAAGCTCATTTGAGATGTCGGTGAGGCGATCGAAGGTTTGTTGAACATTTTCGTTGTCGAGTCTTTTGAAGCGGTTGAAGAGATTCCGAAGAACATCAACTCGAGAGTCACGTTGAGTTGAAACACCTTCATTTACTTTGGACAGCCTATCCCAAATGAGTTTGGCAGATTCCAAAGCACTCACTCTTCCATATTGACCTTTGCTCGATGGCCACATATGATATTCTTCGCTTGAGAATCGAGTTGCTTGAATCTCTTCACATCAGCATCATTCGGAGAGGGTGTGGTGAGGAAACACCTTTTGTCACAACATACCGTAGATCGTTGTCAATTGCTTCAAGATGCATTCGCATTTTGTTCTTCGATGAGGGGTAGTCCGTCCCATCGAAGGTAGGACACCTGCTGAGACCTTGATCATACTGCGGTCGACATAACTAAAACTCCGGTGGTTAAACCAAAATCACACGTAACAAGGGAGTACCTTGCTCGATACCAATTGAAAGTCGTTATATCGACTAGAGGGGGGGTGAATAGGCGATTTTTATGAATTTTAAAATTCTTCACTGAGGAATTTGCGGTGAGGAAATTCCTTAGCGAAGAAATACATGCAGCGGAATAAGTACTCGAAGTAAGCATAACAGATTACAAGCATAGTCATCATGATGAAATGAAGACAATCACAGAGTACCGAAAGCGTAATCACAGGATAACACAAGATGAAGACAAACAGACTGAAGAAATTGAACTGAGGAAATTGAGAAAGTCTTCAGTCAAAGTCTTCAAACACAGATATGACAAACACTCAACACATAATGAGGAAATGAAAGGGTTGAGGAATAGAACCAGATTGGGTTGGTGAAGACAATGATTTGGTAGACCAGTTCCAACTGCTGTCTCGATTATACGTCTGGTTGGAGCGGTGAGTATTTAAACTCGAGGACACGAGTCCGGACACCCGATCCTTGAGCACGCAGCTCAGGACACCAAGTCCTCACCGTATTCTCCTTGAACTAAGGCCACGCAGACCTCGTCCAATCACTCGTGGTAAGTCTTGAGCGACTTCAAACCTTCACATACTTGGTCACTCGGCGATCCACAATTCCTCTTGGATGCTCTAGACCGTGGCGCCTAACCGTCTGGAAGAAGCACAGTCTTCAAAGGTAAAAGCGTCGGATCCACGCGGGATCAATTTCTTGATGATGCTCAATCACTTTGGGTTTGTTGGGGTTTGGTTTTGGGTTTTCCTCACTTTGGGTTTTCCTCACTTGATGATTTTCGCTCAAAGTCCTCGGAGGATGGGTTGCTCTCAAATGACAAGTGTCAAGTTCTCTCGGGCAGCCAACCAACTAGTGGTTGTGGGGGCGGCTATTTATAGCCTCGGGAGCAGCCCGACATGATAAGACATAAATGCCCTTAAATGATATAACCGTTAGGTGGAGATATTTTGGGACAACAAGCCTAGAAGACAAAGAACGGTCGGAAGTTGGAACATCAAATTCCTCGGGCTATCATGATCCTCCTTGTGTAGGCAATTCGCAATGGCGAATTCCTAACTCCTCGATCGAACAAATTCCTCGGTGACGGAAGAGCTTCGTCTCATCCTTTGAAGAAATTGACTGAATCTGTATGAGATTTCAAAGGCTTCACTCGAAGGGATTGGTAGGTGAGGATTTTGAGTTGAGCATCAAATGGAAATTTCTCCTTAGTATTTCCTCGACCCCCTTTAACGATGACGGTGTTTCCTATGACTCAAGAAAGAGAAATGAAACTACGAAAACAAAAGTCTTCACGCTTCATATTCCTCGGTGAATACCAAGTCTTGAGAATCACACCAATTTCTTCACTTTCAAAGTCTTGAGAAAGTCTTGAATATCAAATTCTTGGATGAAGAAATTCATTTTAGGGTCGACTTTCTCTGTAAATATCAAACTCCTCATAGACTTATAGACCTGTGTACACTCACAAACGCATTAGTTACTTAACCTATAAGTCTTCAATACACCAAAATCACTAAGGGGCACTAGATGCACTTACACGAACCAATCTGAGCCTTTGCATAATCTTTTTAGGGTTTTGCTTTGTTGAATTTGCGGTTGCATCATCGTGTCTAGTTGCTGGTCTTAGCGTCTAGTTCTTTAGAGTTTTGAGTTCTGTCACAGTTTGTCACGTCGCCGCCGCACCATCTTCATCGTTGTTGCCATATACCACCACCGCTGCCATATCCCACCAACGCTGCCTTATACCACCACCGCTGCCATATACCACCACCGCTACCATATCCCACCAACGCCGCCATATACCACCGATCCATATCCATATACCACCATCGCTATCATATACCACCACCGCTGCCATATCCTACCACCATATATCCACCACCAATCCGAGTTCTTTTCGTATTAGGTTTGTTTCCGAGATCCATCTAATTTTCGATTCGTGTTTCCTTGCCTGAGTAGGTTTCGAAAAAAGTTAGTCTGGAGACCCTCGGGCAGTTTTTAGGCAAAAATTTCGGCGACCGAAATATTTTTTCCCTATCCTATTTTTAGGTCCCAAGGAGTGTTTTGAGACATTCGCCATCATAGTGATTTTTTGTCGCACTTTTTCGTCGTCGCTGCCCTGATTTCCGGAAAAAAAATTGTCAAAAAATTTCGTGCCCATCCTGTCAGTTTGACCTGGGAAGAGTTTTGAGACACTCGCCATTATAGTGATTTTTCGCACAAAAAAAGCAGTGCCAAAAAAAACAGAGCGAAAAAAAAAGTTCGAGAATGTGCTTTTCCCTTGTTTACGTGCAGCGCCGTGATTTTGTTAGTGTTCTAGGCTCGCGTCTCTAGCACGGTCTAGCCTAGGACCAGCACAGTACCGTCGTTGAGCGTTTATTCAACTTTGTATCTCTGAATTGATTATTGCTGACCCTTTTTGCTACCATATTATAAGCCTTCCCAGCTCCACATACATCTACATCGTGCGTTTGACTCTCCCTGGTAATCGCTTTATCCAAGCTTTGAGAGTTTTGACTACAACGGTTGCCAATCACCACCTGCTGCTGGGTAAGAACTGGTAAGAATTTGAGATTTGCTTGACGGGTTTGTGATACACCACCACCTATTCCTAGTAGTCTATAGGATCATATTCTTGTTTGTTTCTATTTGCTGCTAACCATGGTAGGATCACAAGCCGATGAGACTGATTGGGAGAACCTGACAAACAAACAGCTACATGATAAATTTCAGCAAATGATGAGTGGACAGGTGCAAGATGTGCTAAACAGATTTGAAGAGGCCATGGAGAAGATAGATGGCATTGAGAAGACGTTCGAAACAAAGCTTGATAACAAGTTTAATGAATTGCTCGCGTGTTTTCCACAACCACCGCCGGCTGCACCTATCGCACCTCTCCAACGACAACAACAACGCCCCCTTCCGAATCAGTATGGACGAGCGCAGCATGTTCCTCTTGAGGATGGCCAAACTTCTGGTGCTGCTGCTGTACTGTTGTTGATGCTTCTTTGGCTCCTGCTGCTGCTGCTTTGGTGCCGGGAGGATGATGAGTATGCGGCCGATTATGAGGATGAGGTTGATCAAAATCAGAACTACGTGCAGCCACCAGCACCACCACCAACAAATTCGACCTCGGTATATAATCGCAATGGTAGGCCTGCTCCACCACCTCAGGTACGAGATCATGACCATGTTCCTAAACTAAAATTGAATATTCCACCATTTGAGGGTAGATATGTTCCTGATATATATCTTACTTGGGAGTTAGAAACTGGACAATGTTTTACATGTTTACAATATCCCGAGGAGAGACGGGTTGCTGCCGTTGTTTGTGCTTTCACTAGTTTTGCATGTGTATGGTGGTCTGAACATTGTAGATTATATCCTATTCCAGCTACTTGGGCTGCTTTGAAAATTGCTATGCGTACGCGTTGGGTTCCACCATATTATCAACGTGAATTGCTTCAAAAATTGCAACGTTTAAGACAAGGAAAAAATTCTGTAGAAGAATATTATAAGGAATTACAAACTGACATGATTAGATGTGGTATTGTTGAGGAGAATGAAGCTATGCTTGCACGTTTTACGGGTGGATTAAATAGAGAGATTCAGACCATTCTAGAGTATAAGGAGTATACTAATATCACTCGTTTATTCCATCTTGCTTGTAAAGCTGAACGTGAAGTGCAGGATCGACAAGCAATGGCGCGCACTAACTTTTCTGCAGGTCGACCTTCCTCATGGACACCGCATGCATTTTCTACTTCCACTACACCAGCACCTCCATCAGGTGCCACCTCCAGCCGTGATACAAAAAAGCAGGCACAACCACCACTATCTGCCAAGAGCGCACCTGCCGGACCTACACAGAGCTCTTCTTCTTCCATGGCATCAACAGGGCACACAAGTGATATTATTAGTCGTCGTTGTAAAGGAAGAGGTCATTATGCGCGAGAATGCAAATCTCAGCGTGTGATGATTGCTACTGAGGATGGTGGGTATGAGTCCGCTAGTGACTATGATGAGGAGACTTTGGCCCTTATTACATGTGAAGAACATGGTTCATATGATTCTGATCATGAGACGCAATACATGGCTCCTGAAGACGCTGACAGGTATGAATGTTTAGTTGCTCAACGTGTTTTGAGTGTGCATGATGTAGGGTGGAACCCTAATCGGAGAACTTTCACATTTGGAGGGGATCCTATGGGGAAACACGATGAACGGGCGGAAGAACACAAGGAAACACACACAAGAGAAACACTAAACCGACAAGTTTCGATTACACAAGGGCTAGATCACCGAACACATAAGGTAGCACAAGATTCAAAATCAACAAAGGAAAAGATACACGAGCAGCCGATCTTCTCCGAGAGGAGGTCTTGATGGTCTTCCTTGAAGGGTCTTGAATCCGCTTGGGGATCTTCTCCAAGAGGTCGTGAACTCCGAGGAGAAGTACCAAGTGGATGAGCAAGGGCTCTCACACCAAAGATGAGCTAAACCAATGCTAACCCTAACTAGGAGGAGGTGAGAGAGTATTTATAGTTCACGGGACGAAAGGGTACAGGCCTCGGCCCAAGTGGCTCTTGGCGTGGCAGGGCGGAAGTTCGGGCTAGGCGGAAGTTCGGGCAGGGTCCGCCTAAGCCGAGAGTCGGCGCTGGTGGAGCTGGGCTGGCTTCCGGGGCGGAAGGTCAGGCGGGCGGAAGTTCGGGCGGGTTCGGCAGGATCCGGCTAACGAGAAAGTGGGCAGGCCGGACTGGTCGATGTCGTCGGGGCGGAAGTTCGAGGCGGAGGCGGAAGTTCCAGGCTGTCCAGAGTGTTGACGCTTGTCGTTTTTCAGCTCCTGGTTCCTTGGCTTGAACGTTAAACCTGATCACGCGTAGTGTCTCGGACTTAGGTAGTAGCCATGTCTCACTGGAAGGAAAAGGGAAATCGAATAGGAGTGATGTCACCTCGGATTGAATAGCACGGGCTCTTGCTCTTGTCATGGGTCCACTTGGATCTTGGATAGTTGATGGAAGGTCCATGGGGATGATGAGGACATCAATACCATTGTTACACCCACAGCCCCTGCTGCGATACATACTGGACCAATTACTAGAGCTCGCGCACGCCAATTGAATTATCAGGTACTTTCGTTTCTTGGTAACGATTCTAATGTTCATGAGAATATGATGCTGCCTAAATTGGATATATTTGTTTTGCTTACAAATGAAGGGCCTACCATGGACAAGAAAGATGAACCTTGGAGCAAGTTCAAGCACGGAGATGTTGGCATGCATAAGGGAACAAGACGGAGTTACAAGTGATGATTCCAGGACTTTGAAGCCACCCTAATGAGTGCATGAGGCCTTGGACGAAATATACAAGATGCCACTTCATAATATTAGTCCATAGGCTATTCTAGGTGCTCGTCACCTTATTATTGGGCCAGGCCCATGTAATTTCGAAATACTTAAGTATAGGCTGTTTTAGAGTCCGTATGTGTGGGGAAACAAGAGTTAGGGTTGGTTTCGGACCCCTCCCTCAAGGGCCACGAAATTCCCTCCTCTTCCTCCATATATACAGCCCTTAGGGCGTCGTTTAGACTTTGGGTTTTGTTTAGATTAAAAGTTCGCCATAGCTCCAACTTCCGCGTGCCGTTTGTGTTCAACGACCAGACAAAGGCGTCACAGAACCCCACCTTGATCAATAAAGCTTTCATCTTATATTCGCAATATTCAGATTGCAATCTCAGCTTCTTGCTTGTTCTTCGTTTGCTCGCAGGAAACAGGCCCTCGTGGTCAGGTTGATCGTGCTCCGGCGTGGTCAATAACCCTCGGAAGTTGGTTTAGCGATTGCTAAGGCGCGACGTCTCGCCGTTAAATGAGTCGGATCGTCAAGGTCGACTCCCACAGAAACAATAGCAACCATCTCATCGAAACATCGGGACACCTTTGCCTCTATCAAGTGGTATCAGATTTTCAGGTTGCTCGGTGAGATTTTACAGTTTTTCGTAGATTAGATCGAGTCTGTTCTTCATACCTAAAGTCCACGAAAAAGCCACAAAAAAATTAGGGTTAGTTCATCATATCCGAACCAATCTGAGCCTTTGCATAATCTTTTTAGGGTTTTTGCTTTGTTGAATTTGCGGTTGCATCGTCGTGTCAAGTTGCTGGTCTTAGAGTCTAGTCTTTTAGAGTTTGAGTTCTGGTCATAAGTTGTGATGCGGAGCATCCTCGGTCATCACCATGTCAAGAGTCCGTTTGGCAAGTGACACGTCGACCTCTACTTCTCATACATAAAGGTGAATCTTCTCCTTTACACGTGTTCACTTGACCCCTTCGAGGATGGTATACTACTGGACACTCCACTCGGGTGCATGCATAAGTATGACCGGAGCTTCACGGACGACGAGGAGGAGTGCAAACGCCAAGGAACACCTACTCCATCCGCGAGGGAAGCCTGGAAGAGAAGACGGAAAAAGACGGCGCTGCGGAGTCCCCAGCGGCCGGACGACCGGAAGACTCCGGACGTCCGACACCTCTCCAGCACACGGACGACCGACGCCCTCCGGACGTCCGGCAGCTGGGCACCCGAATGGAATCTACGGACGTCCGACCGCCTACGGACGTCCGACCGACGCACGCCCGAACCGAATCTACGGACGTCCGAAGACCTCCGGACGTCCGGACCATGTCGAGCCTCCGGACGACCGGTGACCTCCGGACGTCCGACGCCTGGGTGTTGACTTTGTTTGGGGCCGTAGCCCTTGTACCCCTTCTGATGAGGACATGACTACCTTGGATGAGACCAAAAATATTGCATACATGCATATTTCTCAGGTGATTTCTAGTGCAAACTATTCAATAATATATTTATGTTATCCAGGACAAAAATACTTCACAAACTTTTGTGCCATGTCTAATTGCAGGTGTATGGGACATTTGTACAATCCACATATGAAGATAAGGGAGAAAGAGATGTTTACCTGCTGTTCAAAAAGTTCTCTCACGTCACTTTTGGCCCAAGAGAAGATAGAGTCCAAGTCTCTCACGTTCGGACTCAGATTCGGACTGCACAGACATACCTGACTCAAAACGTCTATAACTTTTCATACGGACTCCAAATTGGTTGATTCTTTTTTGTTGGAAAATAGATTTCGTGCATTTTCCAACCCAATTGGAATCACCTTAAAATCCGTCCGGGCGTTGAGTTATAGACGAAACAATCTGATGCTGCAGCAGAATCCGAGTCAAACTACAAGTCCAAAGGTGTTACGTCACCTCCGCTTGGGCCCATTGGCCTTGTACGACCTAGGGTTAGTTTTAGGCTGTCTTGGGACGTCCTCCCACCTCCTTGGCCGCCACCCTTGCTCCTATATAAGTAGATCCATCTAGTAGCTTTTCCTTGGGATTTGTTTAGTTAAAGTTAGCCATTGCAACCGTGTACTTCGTTTGTGTCCAACGACCAGACCAAGACCGCTTACGGATCCCCACCTTTATCAATACTTCATATATACTCGCAATATTCAGATTGCTTTATCATATTCTTGCTTGTTCTTTGATTGCTTGCAGGAATAGACCTTCGTGGTCAGGTTGATTGTGCTCCGGCGTAGTCAATAACCTCTCGGAGTTGGTTTAGCGATTGCTAAGGCGCAACGTCGTGCACGTTTGTAGTCGGATCGTCAAAGTCGACTCCACCAAATCGATAATTATCATCTCATCGAAAGATCGGGACACCCTCGCCTCTATCAAGTGGTATCAGTTTTCAGGTTGCTCGGTGAGATTTTCCAGTTATCCCTAGATTCGATTTATTTTCTTACCAATTGTCCAAGAAAAAGCCACAAAAAAAGTTAGATCTATTCATCACTTGTCCTAGCCAGTCCAAGCCTTTGCAATTTTCTTTTCATTGTTTGCATTATTGAATTATCGGTTGCATCGTCGTGTCGAGTTGCTGGTCTTAGTGTCTTGTTCCTTTAGAGTTTCGAGTTCTGTTCACATTAGTCACGCCGCCGCTGCATCATTATCCCTTCCGCTGTCCACCATCCCATCCATTAATTTCCATCACGTGCTACGCACTGTTCATTGTCATAATCTTAGTTGAGGTCATTCACATCTTCGCCTGATCCAATCTGCATCTTATCCAGTTTGTCTTGGAAAGGGGGAGAAAAAAAAAAGATATAAAAAAGGAAAGAAAAAAAAGAAAAAGAGAGAGAAGAAAAAGAAAAAAAAGCGTGAGAAAAAAAAAGAGAGGAAAAAAAAACCAGGATCTATCTAGAATCAATCTCGTACCTGAATTCGGATTGGAATCTGTTTTGCGCACTGTTCAGTAAAACAGGTGTATCTTCCTCATACGAAGTCCGTTTTGACTCCGTGAGTACTCAAATTAAAGCTAGAGACGAGGCGCATCTAAATAGTTGCAGAAGCTAGTTCAATATTTGACACCTCAAAATCGGCTTCTAAATAGGTGTTTTTGCCCTCTGAAGTTCGTGAACACAGCTTGTTCCAATTTTTCAGGCCAGTTTTAGAATTCTTTGACTCCTCATATCAACTCGGAATTGAGTGATTCTTTTTGCATTGGAAAGCTTGAGTTAGTAGCATTCTTTGAAAGAATTTATCAGAAAATTGGCTCAAACTTTTCAAGAGGAAAGTTGGAGAGGAGTTGTTGTATGTCCTGCTTGGCAGTTGTTTTCATCATTATCTTCACTGCCGTTGTGATCTTCACTTATATCTTGCTGTCAAGAGCTACTTAGTATCCTTCATTGATGCTAGTTGTGCTATGCCGTGACCTCATTAGTGTTCTAGGCTCGCGTCTCTAGTCTCTAGCCTAGGACCAGCACAGTACCGTCGTTGAGCGTTTATTCAACATTGCATCTTTGAATTGATTATTGCTAATCTTTTGCTACCATATATAGCCAACCCAGCTCCACATATTTCTACACCGTGTATCGTCGCTCCCCTGGCAATCGCTTTACTCAATATTCGAGTTACTTGACACGCTGGTTGCCGATCACCGCCTGCTGCATGGTAAGAACTTGTAAGACATTGATATTTGCTTTACTGTGAGCGTTTTACCACCACATCCTAGTAGTTATAGGAACATTATTTTTGGATTTTGTTTCTTGTTCTACTAATCATGACAGGATCGAGTCAATTCATGGGCTTTGTCGATCGCGGAGACATGCCACCACCTATGCAAATACCACAACCGTCACGAGAGGTGCACAAACATCCAAATGCACATGATCAGGTTCATGTTTCTATACCACCATTTAATGGCCGTTTTAGACCTCCTTTATATATTGAATGGGAGTTAGACATAAATAATATATTTGCTTCCCATAATTTTGATGAGCGTAAAAAGTTATGGTTGCGGTTGGTTCTTTCACTGGTTATGCTCTAGTTTGGTGGAGTGAATATTGTCGGTTACACCCTGATTATGTACCTAATACTTGGGATGATTTAAAACATGTCATGAGAGATAGATTCATCGATGTTTATTATACTCGTGGCATGATTAAAAAACTGGAACATTTAAAACAAGGTAGTGACACCGTAACAAAATATTATGATGATTTACAAACTACCTTGTTGCACTCATTTTAGAAGAAAGTGAAGAAGATTTTATGGATAGATTTTGGGGAGGATTAAACCATAATATTCAGGAGATACTAATTCATGAAGAGTGTTATCCTATGGACCATTTGTTTCGTCTTGCTTGCAAAGCTGAACAGGAAATAAAACGACGTGTTGCCCACAAGGAGAACAAGCGCACGGTGCACATTCCAACTGTTGATACAGATGTTTATTCAACTACTAGGCGTACTATGACAACCACATCTGTTGTTGCGAGGACTACATCATCTCCACCATGTGACACATCACCATCGAGAGTGCCTGCATCATCTGAGTTGACTATAAGAGGTAATGACAAAGGTACAGATTTTCCACTTTTACATGAGAATGATGCATGCCTAGTTAACTTGAATACATCATGTGTTGAGCTACCCACTACTTTGATCACACCACCTATTTTAGAGGATTATATTGATAATTTGACTTTGCCATGTGATCAAACAACTGAAATACCAACAATTTTGAGAGCACCCATTGAATTAACTATTGATGCAAAAGAATCAATGTTTAATCATTTTGATCGACCTCTAATCTTGGTGATGATTCTGTGTCGAATGACTCATTGCATGTTTGCTTATCTAAGCATGTTGTAGCATGTAAATTTGATTCAAATAAGGTTTATTCACCAATGTTGGGATGGTTTAATGATGAACATTGTCAATCTCTTGAAATAAATAAGAGCTTCACTTATATGTGCAAACTGAGTTGCAGTATTTTCAAGCCTTCTAGTTCTTGTGCTAATTTGTTGGCTTTAGATTTTATGAACTATGCAAGTTACTCATCTATTCATGTGTCATATATGCAAAAATCAAGGGAAGTAAAATGGATGGCGTATACATATACAACATGTACACCTTGTCTCTTTTGTTAGCCACATTTCAGATTAAGCAGCGCCGAGGACGGCTTTGTTTTCAAAAAGGGAGGATGATGAGGACATGACTACCTTGGATGAGACCAAAATATTGCATACATGCATATTTCTCAGGTGATTTCTAGTGCAAACTATTCAATAATATATTTATGTTATCCAGGACAAAATACTTCACAAACTTTTGTGCCATGTCTAATTGCAGGTGTATGGGACATTTGTACAATCCACATATGAAGATAAGGGAGAAAGAGATGTTTACCTGCTGTTCAAAAGTTCTCTCACGTCACTTTTGGCCCAAGAGAAGATAGAGTCCAAGTCTCTCACGTTCTGGACTCAGATTCGGACTGCACAGACATACCTGACTCAAAACGTCTATAACTTTTCATACGGACTCCAAATTGGTTGATTCTTTTTTGTTGGAAAATAGATTTCGTGCATTTTCCAACCCAATTGGAATCACCTTAAAATCCGTCCGGAGCGTTGAGTTATAGACGAAACAATCTGATGCTGCAGCAGAATCCGAGTCAAACTACAAGTCCAAAGGTGTTACGTCACCTCCGCTTGGGCCCATTGGCCTTGTACGACCTAGGGTTAGTTTTAGGCTGTCTTGGGACGTCCTCCACCTCCTTGGCCGCCACCCCTTGCTCCTATATAAGTAGATCCATCTAGTAGCTTTTCCTTGGGATTTGTTTAGTTAAAGTTAGCCATTGCAACTTCGTGTACTTCGTTTGTGTCCAACGACCAGACCAAGACCGCTTACGGATCCCCACCTTTATCAATACTTCATATATACTCGCAATATTCAGATTGCTTTATCATATTCTTGCTTGTTCTTTGATTGCTTGCAGGAATAGACCTTCGTGGTCAGGTTGATTGTGCTCCGGCGTAGTCAATAACCTCTCGGAGTTGGTTTAGCGATTGCTAAGGCGCAACGTCGTGCACGTTTGTAGTCGGATCGTCAAAGTCGACTCCACCAAATCGATAATTATCATCTCATCGAAAGATCGGGACACCCTCGCCTCTATCACCTTAGCCCCTAGACTATATATACTCTTTCTTCCCCACCTTTCTAGGTTAGCAAAGGATTAGCTCATATTTGTGTGAGAGCTTTGCTCATCCACTTGGTTACTTCTCCTCGAGCTCAGGACCTCTTGGAGAAAGATCCCCAAGCGGATTCAAGACCCCTTCTAGGGTGGACCCCATCAAGACCTCCTCGCGGAGAAGAACGGCTACCGTTTGTATCGTCCTTTGTTGACCTTGAATCATGTATCTCCCTTTGTGTTCTTTGATCTAGCATTTGTGTGACCGATTCCTTGTTGGTTGAGTGTTTTCCCTCGTTCCTCCCCGTGATTTCCTCGTGTTCTTCCTCTCGTTCTTCGTGTTTCCCCCGTAGGATCCGCTCCAACGTGAAAGATCGCCCACATAGGGTTCTGCCCTACATCATATGGTATCATGAGCCACGTTCATCACGTTTTTGGAGCCCCTACCCCGTGTTTTCTAGCTTGATTTTGTTGCGTTCTTCCCCAATTTCGAAAATCCCCACCAAAAATAGCCCCAAAATTTTTTGTGATTTGTTTGCTTGATGATGTTTTGTTGATTTTGATCCATGGATTTGCTTGGTTTCGAGTGGATCTAGCATTTCCCCAAGTTTCCACATCTTTCATCCACAAAATCTCTTCAATTTTGACCCCAAAATCCCAAAATTCCGCTCAAAATCGCGTCCCGGATCTCAATTTTGAGTTGACCCGACCCACGGACGACCGGAGTTTTACGGACGTCCGGAGCCCTGAACGTCCGGACGTCCGACCTTTTCCGACGACGGAACCCCTAACCCGAACTGAATTTACGGATGTCCGACCATTTCCGGACGTCCGTAACCTGTAATTTCAGACTTGGCTGATTTTGTTTTGTCCATAACTAATTCATCCGAACTCCGATTTTGAAGTTCTTTAACTCGTTTTGAAGCTATTGACATCCCCCTTCCAACAAAAATACCACCAACACAATTTGACTCCATCAAATTTTTGAAAATTTGGCAAGTTTGCCTAGGCCTTCCACCATATCATCCGCATAGCCACCACCGACTTCCGCAACCTAACCCATTTTGTTCCCCATAGCATTAGTGGTTGCTTGAGTAGTGATTCGAGTCTCCTAAGGTGTTTCGGCTACTTAGGGACGATTGCCTCTTCATCAACCACTACCACCATTTCCACATAGCCCTGCCCACCATACACTTCCAACAACCCAACCTAACCCAATTTTGTTTGAGCTTATGTGAGTTGTGGTTTGTGTCTCCTAAGGTGTTTGCCTACTTAGGGCCAGCAACTACAACATTGACTCGCACAACCCACCATTCCACTTCCGCATTGCCAAGTGCAAACCACCACCGCATTCCCGCTACCACCATTTTGACATTTGACGTTTGAGATTTTGAGTTCGCGGTTTTTCCGTTTCCTAAGGTGTTTCGGCTACTTAGGGCGAGTCTCCATCATCTTGGTATCTACATCAAGAACACCGCTACTCATCATCGCGGACGGTAACCTCCATATCATCTTGGTATCGTGGTATCCCTCCATTGTATATTCCCCTTGCCATTGCATTGTTAACCCCTAGCCTTACTTTTGCGTTACTTGCCTATCGAGACTAGCCATTTGAGTATTGCCGGCAACGTTACTTGTGCACATTAGTGATCATACCTTCCATTACATACCATACCATATCATATTGGTATCATATCATCCATTGTGTCTCAAGTTTGTTCCCGCATATACACAATTGCTATCTTGGTTTGTGCATTGTGCAAAGTGGCCATAGAAAAAAAAAGAGAGAGAAATAAAGCTTTTTAGCAAAAGAAAGAGAGAGCAAAGAAGCTTGTAAGCAATAGCCATAGCATCAAATATATCATATGATATCATACTTGATCATCTTGGATCATTGTGTGAGAAACACTGGGAACCATACATACATAGCATACTTGGGATAGAGAGTTTATCCATTTTGCATCTTATAGGTTGTGCACAAATGTCGTATCCGCCTATTGAGCAATCGTGCTAGCGTCTCTCTTGAGTTGTGCAACACGAGCGTTTTTCCGTGGATTCCACATTTTGTGCTCATTCCTTGGTTGCACGACCCCATTTATCTATCCGTGTGTGTGTTTTCATGTGCCATTCTTTGCTATTGGTCCATTTGTTTCACTTGCGAATTTGTGAATCTCTTTCAACATTATTGACTCTTGCTAACATTTTGCATTAAATTTTTGTGCCACTATCCTCACCGAGCTCCTCCATAAGCTTTACTTGTGTAGGTGTGAGAACCGACAAGGATTGGTACCAATAGTGCTATTTCATTGTCCGCATTTGGGTGAACTTGATTCATTTTCAACATCGGTCAAGGTACATTGGTATAAGTTCTTCTCTTTCTCCCACTCATATTTGCTCGAGTCTTGTGATGGATAGGCAAGGCATTTCACCTTCGGTCTACAACAACAACGGCGAGTTCGATGCCACGAACAACAACTCCAACGCCAAGATGCAAGCTCAAATGGAGAGATCAAAGCCCTCATCAAGTCCTACAAGCGATCTTCCTCATCTTGAGAAGGCGCTCAAGAGCACATGCTTCCGCTACCATCTCCGGCAAGATCACATCGGCATCGACACCATCATCAACAAGAACATGAAGGTCAAGAGCTCAACATCAACAACCGCTCAACGACTTCACCATCTCCCTTGGCATCTTAATGGCGACTTCAAGGCATCTTCGCCTTCGGATATTCGCATCTTCGCCAACAAGCACCCCAAGACTACGCTCAGAGAAGCTCCCCAAGCTCAAGTCCGCGACTTCCACGAGCTACTCGACCTCGACATCGACCACGAGATTCCTTTCTATGGGACTCAAGAACCGAGGAGTACCTCGAGTGGGAGCGTTTGATGGACGACTACCTCAAGCTACATCAAGTTCCTCCCGAAGATCAAGTGAAGTGCATACAAGAAACTTCCACGTCTACGCCTCGACATGGTGGCTTCACACACCTTGAGTGCTACGAGATGAGTTGGTCCAAGATGAAGAGAGCTTTGCGGCGAGTTCGTGCCTCCAACCTACGGAACAACCGGCGCCAATTGGAGAACACCATCCAAGGATCCAAGTCCATCGACGCGTACTTCAAGGAGATGAAGATTGCCTTGCGACGAGCCGGCCTGGACGACCCCATGTCAATGAAGTTCGACTTCATGATGGGATTGAACAACGACATCTCCAAGACTATCTTCCTCGAGAACTACGAGTCCATCGACGACTACTACATTGGTGCTCTCAAGGCGGAACAAGAACTCATGAAGGCCAAGGCTTCTCCACCCCAAGCACACTTCGAGGCGACCAAGCTCTACGACAAGCATGAGGCTAGTACCACCACAAAGTCCAAGACCGACAAGCTCCAAGACGATGCTCCCAAGTGCGACTTCACCGCCATCCCTCTTTGTGGCATTGATGATGCCGAGTCTACCTTGACTCTTTTTCAAGATGGTGCGGCGACAAGTACGACTACGGAGACCTTCAAGGACCAAGCTTTGGAGGCAAGCGACAAGGTGGCGAGCAAGGATGATGCTTCCATCTTAGGAGGTGAGAGTGATGTTGTGCCATCTTCGGCCTTCATCCACGACGACGATGACGAGATGATCGAGCATGGGATTTTCCCTTCGGTCATGGAGGAGAGTGATGATGTGCCATCTTCGGCCTTCATCGATGGCGACATCGATGAGATGGTTGAGTATTTCACCTCGACCACGGCGACGTATGATGACTTGAGTGACTTGAGCCACCATATTGAGAGTGAGAGTGACTTCACCACTAGCCCCATATATGTGTTGCCCCAATTCCCATGTGAGGAGAGCCACAACCCCCACCACTTGAGTGAGATGAGTGACTCCACCATACGTGAGTTTGAGTGCACTTATTTTGAGGGAGTGAGTGAACCACCACATAGAGAGAGTGAGATAGTTGATAGGCCTAGTGAGGCCATTTTCATTTCTAACAACTTGACCTCTACCTCTATTGTGTCTTCTCATTTGGTGCTAGGTCCCATTTATGATGATCGCCGATCTCGGCGACTTCGTCCTCCCTTTGGACAGGACGATGGCCATGGTGGAATATGATGCACCCCCACATGGTTCCATCAAGATGAAGATGACCACCATTTGGTCTTCCCCACCTCACCTACACCACTTGAGTGGAATGACAAAGGTAACAAAGGTGGCGGTGATACTCTCGTCCCACTAGTGGACTATTTTGACATTGATTGCTTGCATGATGTTGATCACCCTATTGACATGCTTCATTCTAGTATGATTTCGTCATGTGATGATTAAGCCCATTTATGATGAGTACAATGATTCTCATGTGGAGTCTATTAGTTGTGATGCCATGTTACATAGGATTTCTTGTGACAATTCTTTAGGTCACATCATGTTTGCTAATCCGCTTGACTTGTCATATGCTATGCATGAGATCCATCATATGTCTTATTTGCAATCTCTTCATAGTGACTATGCATATGCCATTAAAATAAACCCAATTTGCACATATGGCATAGATGACAAGCCCATGGTTATTGGCATTTGTTTTTCTTGTGATGATATTGTTATGCTCCCTTTGCATCCTTTATCTCATATGCCATGCCATGCCCTCCTAACCCGGATATGCATTGTTTTGGATGTTGTCCATTTTCTCCATGTGATGTTTCCGCTATTGCTCATGAGGAGACCCCCATAGTTTCCTCATACATGTTAGGAGAATTTGATCCATCCCATTCATTGCATGATCCCCATACTTGTGTGCACCATATGCTCCCCATGAATAAACATGATTTTGATGTGCCATATACTTGCATTCTCAATTTGTGTCCCCATCGTGTCATACATAACAACTATTATTTCATGATGGATGACATGTTCTTATACCATGCATCAAATTTCTTTAAACTCACACGTGCACATACACATCATGATGGATGATGTGTACATTTACCACACACACAATTTCTTTCGTTTGTGTCTCTTTTGTGTAGGTACCCATGAATACTTGTCAACTTCGCAATCCCACGAGTTGACAAAACGAGCTCTAGAGAGCAATGATGACTTGGGATCCCATAGATTGCCTTTCCCACCGCTCACTTCGCGCAAACACTTCGCGCATCTCTTTTACATGGCCCTCACATGGTTATGGGTTGTTGTTCATTACATATCATATGCCCATCTTGCCATGTTCACTTTGCATGATATGCTCATTCCTATACCTTTGACATGCATTTGTGACCCATGCTTTGCATTACACATGATGATTGATTCTCGTACTTGTATGTGTATTTGCAAGCTTGGTGGAGATATCACTTGCTATTGCCATGTTCTATTCATGACCCATTCCTATGATGAAACATTCATCTTGCTTTGTGCTCGTGCTTGCGATATGTCATGTGCATTTTCTTTGCCTATTATTTGCTCACATGACATGATTGCCATGATTTACTCTAGTGTGTTGCATCTTCGCTCCACTAGTTTGCACGACTTGATTACTATGTTTGCTTGTCTTGTTGCATCACCAATGATTCATACTTGCTCATTTCATGCGGTTGATGACAACCATCTAAATGCTTTGCATATGATTGTTATTGCTTCTTGTCACATATCTCCATATGTTGCCTCTCTCATGCTAGATCATTTTCCATGTATTGAGTGCAACCATGATTGTCATCTTGCTCATGAGATTGCCCCCATAGCATTCTCGCATATATTTGGAGATTTTGACATAATTCTTGTGAAGCATGCTTATCTAACTTCTTTGCACCATATACCTAGTGCCATGAATATTGCCATTGTTGCATCATATTATTCATGCACTTGTGCTTCTAATGGTTATGTGCAAAAGATGAGAACCGTCATGATGGATGATCGTTTGTCTACCATGCGCATACTTTCTTTGTTTTGCTTTGTGCATGTATAGGATACTTGGACTTTGTGTGACTTCCACTTCACGTGAGTTGACCATTCGAGCTCTTGAGGCGAGCCTCATACATTCTACCATGAATCGCTTCTACACCACATTTCCTTCCACTTGGCATTGTGAAGAATGCACAGGACACACCTTCAAGGTGACATCCTTCTTGAGCTTGGATATTGTGGATCATACTTCATGTGTTGCTTGCACCATTTGCCGCATACTCGAGATATTGCTTTCACCCATGATTCCCACATTTCCATGCTTCATGACATATATACCTTGTGTGTTGCATCCAATCCGCGGACTACTTGCTACTATCATATGGTTGGTTGGACCAATATCATTTCTTCACATATGCCATGTCCCTTTGCTTGTTACATGATTCACTTGATTGCCTCACACATGATGAACAATTGCTCTTTATATTGTGTTGAGTACCACACTATATTCACTACACCCTATGCATATTATGCTTGGATTGTCTTGCACTTGACCCATGTGTTTAGACATCTCATCTTATTTGGTGTTGTGAATGATTCCTATACCTACCATCGACCATTTGTCGGCGCTTTATGCATGATTGCTATGATCTTGAGGTAGATGCTTATTCTCTTGTCACACATATTTGCATCACTACCTCACGTTTACATGCTTGTTTCCATGATGACCTTGATTTTGCTCAATTCATATGCTTACATGCCATGTCACAATCCTTTGTCACACCCTATGATATGCTTGATGACAACACTTGTTTGGTGAATCACCTCTTGAATGCTTGGTTTTGCACCAACGCTAACCACATTTGTTTTTCAAGTGTTTGTTCTATTTGCTACTTTTGAAGGAATCACAAGGCGGTGCGACATTGGAGAGTGCCTATTTGAGTTTCAAGATGATGGCGCTTGGTGATCGATCGCTCGACACGGCAACGACATCTCTTTCCCATGGTGATCTGGTTTTCGATCCGAGTCGGATCTTTTCCAAGGGAAGGGATGATGCGGAGCATCCTCGGCCATCACCATGTCAAGAGTCCGTTTGGCAAGTGACACGTCGACCTCTACTTCTCATACATAAAGGTGAATCTTCTCCTTTACGTGTTCACTTGACCCCTTCGAGGATGGTATACTACTTGACACTCCACTCGGGTGCATGCATAGGTATGGCCGGAGCTTCACAGACGACGAGGAGGAGTCTTGATAGAGGCAAAGGTGTCCCGATGTTTCGATGAGATGGGGCTATCGTTTACGTGGGAGTCGACCTTGGCGATCCGACTACGAGCGTCGCGAGGCGTCGCGCCTTAGCAATCGCTAAACCAACTTCCGAGGGTTATTGACCACGCGAACACGATCAACCTGACCACGAGGGCCTGTTTCCTGCGAGCAAGCGAAGAACAAGCAAGAAACTGAGATTGCAATCTGGATATTGCGAATATAAGATGAAAGCTTTATTGATCAAGGTGGGGTTACGTGGCGCCTTTGTGCAGTCGTTGAACACAAGCGAAATGCGCGAAGTTGCAGCTATGGCGAACTTTTAATCTAAACAAAACCCAAGGTCTAAGCGGTGCCCTAAGGGCTGTATATATGGAGGAAGAGGGGGGATTTCGTGGCCCTTGGTGGAGGGTCGAAATCAACCCTAACTCTTGTTTCCCCACAAATCGGACTCTAAAACAGCCTATACTTAAGTATTTCGAAATTACATGGGCTGGCCCACTAATAAGGTGACGACACCTAGAATAGCCTCGGGGCGACATTTATGAAGTAGCATCTTGTATATTTCGTCCAAGGCTTCATGCACCCATTATGGTGGCTTCAAAGTCCTGAAATCATCACTTGTAACTCCGTTCTTGTTCCCCTTAGCATGGCATTATCTCCATGCTTGTTCTTGCTCAATGTCCATCCTTCTCCAAGCTAGGGCCTTCATTTGTAAGCAAAACAAATGTATCCAATTTAGGCAGCATCATATTCTCATGAACATTAGAATCATTACCAAGAAACGAAAGTACACGATAATTTAATTGGCGTGCACGAGCTCTAGTAATTGGTCCGATATATGTAGCGATGAGGGGCTGTGGGTGTAACAATGGTATTGATGTCCTCATCATCCTCCCTTCTTGAAATGAAGTCGTCCTCGACGGAGCTCATATTCCTAACCCAAATAAGGCTTCAAATCTGCAATGTTAAAAGTGGGACTAACCCCAAAATCTGCAGGCAGCTCAAGTTTATATGCATTATCATTTATTTTCTCTAACACCTTAAATGGACCATCAACACGTGGCATTAGCTTTGATTTGCATAAATTAGGAAACCTATCCTTACATAAATGTAACCAAACAAGATCTCCGGTGCAAAGACAACATGTTTTCTACCCTTATCTCCAGCAAGTTTATATTTAGCATTCATCGCTCAATGTTTTCCTTAGTTATCTCATGCATTTTAAAATCAATTCAGCACGTTATTTAGCATCAAAATTAACCTTCTCCGAAGATGGAAGAGGCAACAAATCAATAGGTGCACGAGGTAGGAAGCCATACACAATTTCAAAAGGGCACATCTTAGTTGTAGAATGCAATGAGCGATTATAAGCAAATTCAATATGAGGCAAGCATTCTTCCCACATTTTCTTATTATTCTTCAAAACAGCCCTAAGCATAGTAGACAATGTTCTATTGACTACTTCAGTTTATCCATCGGTTTGGGGTGACAAGTAGTACTAAAAAGCAGTTTAGTCCCCAACTTAGCCCATAAACATCTCCAAAAGTGGCTAAGAAATTTAGTATCACGATCTGAAACAATAGTATTTGGCACACCATGCAAGCGAATAATTTCACGAAAGAACAAATCAGCAACATTAACAGCATCATCGCTTTTATGACATGGTATAAAGTGTGCCATTTTCGAGAATCTATCCACGACAACAAATATGCTATCCCTCCCCTTCTTTGTTCGAGGTAAACCTAAAACAAAGTCCATAGATATATCCTCCCAAGGAACACTAGGCACAGGCAAAGGCATATATAAACCATGAGGATTGAGTCGTGACTTAGCTTTTTGACATGTAGTGCAGCGAGCAACAAAAGCGCTCAACATCCCTTCTCATCTTTGGCCAAAAGAAATGTGTAGCAAGTATATCCTCCGTCTTCTTGGCGCCAAAGTGTCCCATTAATCCTCCTCCATCGCCTCCTGCAACAACAAAAGACGAACAGAGCTAGCAGGAATGCATAGCTTGTTAGCACGAACACAAAACCATCATTAATAACGAACTTGTTCCATGTTCTTCCTTCTTTACAATTCTGCATTACATCTTTAAAATCAGCATCATGCACATATTGATCTTTGATGGTCTCCAAACCAAATATTTTGAAGTCAAGTTGTGAAAGCATAGTATAGCGACGAGACAAAGCATCAGCAATAACATTTTCTTTACCCTTCTTGTGTTTAATGACATAAGGAAAGTCTCAATGAATTCAACCCATTTAGCATGTCTACGATTCAGTTTAGCTTGACTTTTAATATGTTTCAAAGATTCATGATCAGAATGTATAACAAATTCTTTGGGCCATAAATAATGTTGCCATGTCTCTAAAGTCCGAACAAGAGCATATAATTCTTTGTCATAAGTAGAATAGTTCAGACTAGGCCCACTCAATTTTTCAGAAAAGTATGCAACAGGTTTGCCATCTTGTAATAACACACCTCTAATCCAATTCCACTAGCATCACATTCAAGCTCAAAAGTCTTATTAAAGTCGGGAAGTTGGAGTAAAGGAGCATGTGTCAACTTATCTTTCAATACCGTGAAGGCTTCTTCCCGTGCGGTACCCCAAACAAAAGGCACATCCTTCTTTGTAAGCTCATTGAGAGGTGCAGCAATGGTGCTAAAGTCTCTCACAAAGCGCCTATAGAAACCAGCGAGTCCAAGAAAACTCCTCACTTGTGTGACCGTTTTGGGCTGCGGCCAACTCTCAATAGCTTCAATCTTGGCTTTATCAACTTCAATTCCTGTGGAGTAACAACATAGCCAAGAAAAGATACTAAATCGGTGCAAAGGTGCACTTCCCAAGGTTACCAAACAAGCGTGCATCACGTAGAGCATTAAAAACAACACGTAAATGTTCCAAATGTTCTTCCAAAGATTTGCTATAAATCAGTATATCATCAAAGTAAACTACCACAAATCGTCCAATGAAAGCACGTAAAACTTCGTTCATTAATCTCATGAAAGTACTAGGTGCATTAGTTAACCCAAAGGCATGACTAACCACTCATATAATCCAAACTTAGTTTTAAATGCTGTTTTCCATTCATCTCCCAATTTCATACGAATTTGATGGTATCCACTCATAAATCAACTTTGGAGAATATTGTAGAGCCACTCAATTCATCAAGCATATCATCTAGCCTAGGAATAGGATGGCGATAACGAATAGTAATATTATTAATGCCTCTACAATCAACACACATCACGCCGACGTACCATCCTTTTTAGGCACTAGTATAATAGGAACAGCACAAGGACTAAGAGATTCGCGTATATAACCTTTGTCGAGCAGCTCCATGTACTTGACGCATAATCTCCTTCGTCTCCTCTCGGATTGATGCGGTATGGTGCGCGGTTGGGTAGCGATGCACGGGAATTAAGTCAATTTGATGCTCAATCCCTCGAATAGGTGGTAATCCGGTGGCACGTCTTGTGGGAAGGCGTCGGCGAACTCTGCAAAATGTTAGTGACAGCGAGGGGCAAAGAGGAAGGCACGTCCTCGAATGAAAATAATGCCTCTTTGCACACAAAA